>VXAK01025620.1:131239-153889 GCA_013399435.1 Arenaria interpres | reverse complement strand
TTTTAAATTTAATCAACTATGAGCCCAAGCCCAGCATTTTGCCTGAATTTCTCACATTTCCTGGGGACGAGCCAAAGCTTTACTGAGATCCATTTCACTTTGAATAGACATGAGTAGATTTTTAAAGGCCAAAAGTGTCAAACTGAATCAAGTGGTCTGATCTCCAGTCTCTGACAGAGGCCACGAAACGCACATTTCAAGTAACCCAGTTAAGCCTGTGTAGAGCCAGGTTTGGAAAAGCCATGTAGGTTTTCTGAAATGAGAAAGTGAATCAGCTCTGAGAAATGAGGCTCAAACCAGCATCTGGGTTTGGGGTTTCAGGTTGGTTAGGAACAAAGAAGGGGCCCGGGTCTGGCTTCCGGCATCAGCAACTGCAATTTCACTTTAGTTAAACGATGCCGCTCTTACAGCGGGTTGTCTCACAAGGTTTTGGGCATTCTGGGCCCACAGCTTACAAGACTTTAGTAAACCCAGCCACCACCAGCCCCCGAACTCTGGATCTCCCACTCCGTTCCTGCTCAAGGCATCACCTCTCTCCATACCCCTACTCTACGAAGCCACCCTTAACCTTGTGGAACTGCAGAGGGTATATCCGAGCGGCTCCGTGATTCAGCAGCAGCTGGTAGCAGACGTCGGGCTGGGCCGCTGGCCGCACAGGCGTCACTTTTATGATGTACTGCAAGGGGGCACAGCCATTGACATCCATGATGTTGGCTTCTGCTCCCGCCTCCAGCAGCATGTGCAGCAGGACGTGGTCACAGTTCCAGGCAGCTTTGTGGAGCGGGGATTTGAAATCCTCGTCGCGGGTGTTCACTTCAGCTTTGTAGTCCAAGAGCATCCGGCAGACGAGATGGTGATCGGGGCTGTAGATCTGATCCTTATGGTGAAGGGCCCAGTAGGCTGCACAGGCCAAGGGGGTCTCCATGTAGGCGTTGAGAGCATCGACGTGCGCCCCTTGTTCCACGTAAAAGGCCACGAGCTCTGGGATCCCCAAGCGCGCAGCTGTGTGCAGGGGGGTCTCCTCATCCTGGTTGTTTGTTTTTATGTTCACATTCGCTCCTGCCAAAGAAAGATGATGGGGGAAAAATAGTGAAGGCAACGAAACCCTGGTTCAGATGTGTCTCTGCTTGAGCCCTGCTACCCAAAGAGAAGGTGAGGGTGGGCAACTGGCTGGAAAGGTGCACGTGGGAATGCAAATAGGTAGGGACATGGATTCTGCATCTCTTAAGCTTCCAGGGAACCCTTAGAAACTTCAGGTTCTTGGATCCAGCTTCAGTTGCGATAGCTTGGCCCCAAGCCTTAT
Source organism: Arenaria interpres (assembly GCA_013399435.1). Lineage (NCBI taxonomy): Eukaryota > Metazoa > Chordata > Aves > Charadriiformes > Scolopacidae > Arenaria > Arenaria interpres. The sequence goes on along the minus strand of VXAK01025620.1, from coordinate 152,586 downwards.
CAGAGCACTGGATTTTGGAGCAGCATGCAGGTCAAGATTTCTGTGTAAAATGCTATTGCCTTTAAATGAGGAACTGAAGGAAAAAGGAGAGCTTTCCTCCTGCTCCGGAGAATAGCTCTGCTCAAATCTATATCCTGGGAATGCTTCCTGCAGCACCTCATGAACTGCAAGCCTGGAAGAAAGGACATTTTACAATAGATCCATAGATGATATAGCAAAAATCCTAAACAAGATAGCCAAAGTCCCCAGCGGAGGTTCTGGAGCCTGTTTTCAAGCTGTTAAGGGGACTGGTTGCACGGAGTGGCTGTGGCTGCTGAAGCAACAGCACCATCTACTGAGGAGCGAAGGACTGGGAGCTACTGGAGAGAGTCCAGCGCGGGCTATAAAGATTGTCAAGGGGATCATCTCTGCTAAGGAAAGGGTGAGAGACTTGGGGCTGTTCAGCCTGGAGAAGAGAAGACTGAGAAGGGGGTCTCATCAATGCTGAGCAATGTCTAAAGAGTGGGTGGCAAGAGAATGGGGTCAGGCTCTTCTCAGTGATGCCCAGGGACAGGACAAAGGGCAACAGGCACAAACCGGAGCATGGGAAATTCCACCTGAACACATGGGAAAACGTCTTTCCTGTGAGGGTGGCAGAGCCCTGGAAGAGGCTGCCCAGAGAGGTGGTGGAGTCTCCTTCTCTGGAGACATTCAAACCCCACCTGGACACGTTCCTGTGGGACCTGCTCTGGGTGACCCTGCTCTGGCAGGGGGTAGGACTGGATGATCTCCAGAGGTCCCTTCCAACACTGCCATTCTGTGATTCTGTGAAGCAGATATGGAACAGCGGGGGACCCAGGCTCCATCCCTAAGCAAATGCAAATACCTGCAGGAATAATCCTGGACACTGCTCGTGGGAAAAGAGGGAAGGTAGGCAAGACCCAGAACAAAGCAGAACCCTAGAAGTGCCACGGGCCCAGCAGGCTGCAGGGACAAGGGGCTTCTTCCAGAGATGGAGGGTGCTGATGTTGATGACTGTAGGGTGGACAAGGGCTCCTTGAACCTGTGGCCTTGGCTAACTCTCAGTTACTGCAAGTACTCATGTAAGAGCCGGCGCACACTCTGGCCACCCCTCTTCTCTCTGCACTCAGGAAAGCCCTTATGTGGCCAAGCTTACACTGAGACGGAGGTGTAAGAATTGGGAGGGAGGGAGCAGAGTCAAAAATTACCTCTGGGCTGGGAAACCCGAGTGCTAATTCTGTTAAGCCACGTTGAGCGTTAGTCATGTTAGATGTCCACGAGAGCAGTAGCAATCTAAGTTTGGAGGTGGCAAACAAACACGGGATCGGTTTTGCTGGGCTGGCAAGTTGCCCAAACGAGAAGTGTATTTACCTGAATCGACCCAGCGTGACACCTCGGGGCAGAGGTGGCAGGGTGGGAGATGCCTCCTGGAAACTTTGGTGCAGGGACGTTAACCAAAGCCCCGGTTTCAGCTGTTGAATGGTGCTGCCACGTGTGTGTGCAGACCCGCCACGTGCTGCTCCAGAACCTCTCCCGTTTTGTTAGTAGTCATGGTATTTAGCTCATTTGGAGATTTGAGTTTTCCAAGTGCTTTGGGATGAAGGGTGGCTTGTAAAGTTTTATTATTCTGCTGCTGATGGGTGGGTGGAGAAAGAATACATCCTTTCATTTGCGTTCATCCTATGCAACATTTTATAAGACTACATTTGACTTTTTAAGCTTTTTCCATGGTAGCAGATTCAACTCCTGCTGTCAGGACTGTTTGCTTTGGGCAGGACACAACTGGCAGCATTTATTTGATTTATTTCCCTTTCAACTAAACAAAATAATTTATATCTTTTCAGTAGAAGAAAAGCGATGTGGTTATTCATTCGGGACTGCAGATTGCCTTGCCCACAAAGCATACTTGGGCTCCGCATCTCAAGAAAAGCCTTTAATAACAACACATGTAGCAAAAAAAAAACCCAAAACATTTGTATTTGCCATGGCACAGTGTGATGAATAGGAGAATCTGTCCGTTTGCAACTTCAGAGTTGAACTGCCTGACTTTGCTGTACCTTTTATGTATGTCTTCTCCTGTGTCCTGAGTCAGCATCCATGTGGTAAGGAAATAGTGTGTGACACCAATATGTTTATCCAGGAATTACATCTATTCATAGCTTCACTTCTTACAGATGACCAGCAGCATAACGTATGTTACTTCAGGGGGAAAAAAAATCATATAGAAAAGCCTTTTACTCCCAATTCATACATAGATGCAGGAGTTTGGCTGCTGACAAATGAAGAGATGGTGTGAAAAACTGCATCTGGCTTTTCAAGGCCAGGTCTTAAAATACAAGTGATTGGAAGAATTTTATGAGATCAAGAAGATTTGAAGAAGAAAGAAGAAAAAGGGGACACATTTTTATGTGGAAACATCTCAATAGTAAACTTAGATGAAGACGACAGGGAAAAATTAGAGACACAGAAACTCCCTGATTCAGAGGAGCTCTCCTGCGGAGGGACTGACTGGGCAGTGGCCGGAGGCACCGGAATGGGAAACAATCCTGGAGTCAGGGCTGGTAGCCAGGGAGAGGGAAGAACAGATGGGGTGAAGAATCAGAATGGGAAAAACTTCCTCTGATCAAAGAGATGGGGAAAAGATGTCTGAGATGAAGACATGGGTCAACTTGGAAGAGCTAAATACACATGTCCTTTGACAAATTGCCGCCTGAGAGAAAGCAGAGACCCTGCCCCCTCTCTCTAGTGATGCCAGGAGAGACCCTCCGGAGCTTTACCTTACCTCTCCAAACCAGCTGCTGGGCACAGGGCACGGAGGCTGGTGTCGTACAGAAGTGCAGGGCCGCCTGCCCGCTCATGGAGAAGCAGTTGAGCTTGGCTCCGTGGTTGCACAGGATCTTGAGGCACTCGACATTTGCCATTTCACAAGCTATATGGATGGCGGCTTTTCCGTTGGGCCGGCAGTTGATGGTAGCTTTGTGATTGAGCAGGACGGATAGACTCTCCAGATGTCCATACATGACAGCCAGATGAAGTCCAGTTGCCCAGGATATTTTTAATTTGTAGCTAGGCAGCCAGTACCCTGTATAAAGTGAAAATACTTTACCATCCTTGGCAAAGACTTTTCCTCGGACTAGCCACCTACTGAGGATAACTAAGGGGGAAGGAGGGACTAGAGTTTTGCTTTAATTTACTGTAATTTCACCAGCTACAGCTTAGTTAGTGCATATGAAGTTGTCTCCAGCATAACTTCATTTTCATTAAGCACTTTTACTATGTGTGCTGAATAGCCTGCCTTTTGTAGAGAGAATTCCCACATAGATGTACTTGGAAGGCAGCTTTTGGGTTTTTTGTGACCTGGGTAGGCTAGACTTAAAAAAATGTATGCTTAGAGCATTTGAAATGCCACCAGCTAAAAAAATATGGGAGAAATGGGATATTCAGCCTGCCATTAGCTGGACAAAGGTGGCAATGGGGTAAGAGGGCAGCGTTTCCTTAGGCCAGTGGCTCAACAAAGAGCTCATCCTGCTGTTTCTGCGTGGGAGGTGGCAGGATCTGGCATGTCAGGAGCTGGATTGAGCCCCCCAGCAAGGCATGGCACGGAGATGAGCCCTGGCAATGTGGCTGCAGCTGTGTGACAGCCCTCCTGCCAACTGCTGCCCCTGGGGAGCACACAGGGAGGAGTCTGGATGCTGCTGTAAATGCAGTTAAAGAGCCAAATAGAAGCAGTGACCAATTTGGCATTAAATTTTGCTCCAAAATGTTGGGATTTTTCTTTGAAAATTTCACAATGATCAGGGTTTTATTTAGGTTTGTTTTTTTTTTTTTTTACTTACAAACAGGTATAAGACCAAATAACACTTAAATATTTGTTTCCAAAAATAGGACTACATGCTTTATGACTGCACAGAGACAGTCTCAGAAGTGATTACTATAATCATTTGTTTAAAAAAAGTAAAACACAGTAATAATGTGCAGAAGGATAAGAGAAGTCTAAAACCTCTTCTTTTCTCTCTCTCTTTTTTTTTTTTTTTTGTTTTGTTTGAGATACAGCAGCTGCATATTAGCTAGAATGTGCCTATAAAATTTTCTGGGTTTGATTAATCTATTTCTCCTTGGAGGAATGCCTGGTTGAATACTGTTATCATGTAAAAGATAAAGAGAAAAATACCAAAGATGTATGAGGTCAAATTAATTCAGACCTTCATCTTTGAATTGTTGTATATGGTTTTTCAACTCCATGTCATAATATCAACCTTAATGTCTCCCCTCAGCCTCCTTTTCTCCAGGCTGAACAACCCCAGCTCCCTCAGCCGTTCCTCATAAGGCTTGTTCTCTCCAGACCTCTCAAAGAGACCTGTCTTCTCTTGGGAAGAGAGGAAGCAAAGCCACTCTGTCACCCATGGCATCTCCTTTCCCCCTCATTGCTCAGGGCTATGGCACAGCTCAGGCTGTCTGAATGGGTGGGCTGGTGGGGCTTGATTTTTCCCCCCTCTCCCTCCTCAAGGAAATCGCTGTCTCGTATCACAGATGATTCAGAATAAAAGTAAAATTTGCACAAGAGTTGATAGAGTGCCTCCTGCCTTCCAGACAAAGTGAATACACTGCTGTGATTTAGGCCATAGGGTGCATTTACCTCTCCATTCTTGGAGAAAGGAGAGACTTCTCCAAAAGAGACAGGCTAACGCTTGCGGTCAAATGAACCACAATGAAAAATCTGTGCATTAATCCTGTAATCTCAAACCACAACCAGAATGTATCTCAGCCTGCTGAGGACGGAAGAAAAGGTATTTTAAGGCATATGCATCACTGCGTGGGTTAGTTCAGACACTGGCCCCAAGGGAAGTACGTCATGACTACATAATCCTCACCCTAATGAAATCCAAAGAACAGGAGCCCATCGTTAAATCAGAGGCAAACACAGAAAAGGAGTAGAGGTGGGATGTTGTCCCTTCCCTATGCCCCAGAAATCAAGGGCATTTGCTGTGCTGCTGGGACTGGAGGTGTTTATCTCCGCATAGGATTAACTTCTGGCAAAGCCTGGTCATTACTGTTTTGTAGATACAAAGAGCCTGTTAGCAAGTAGGTAATCAAGTGTTGGTGATTTTAGCAGAGAGCAAACTTGTTTTATTGCTTTAAGTTGTAAGTTTTTGGACACTCCATGTCTGGCTGAGAACTGGTTTGGGTTTCATACAGTCCAAAACAGATGTCTTTTCTGGTTGTGTTTTTCCAGATGATTTTTCTGTTTTGATAAACTAGCACATCCTCACTTTGTGTCAGTTTGAAAAATAAATTTCCTCCCATCCAGCAACATCCAAGGTCTGCTGTATTTCCTCAGCTCTCCTGAGCCAGGGAGAGTACTACTACTGTAAACTGAAAATGGAAGAGATTTAGTATTTTACGTTTCTAAATGGTCTGTGCATGTGACTGGCTGCATGTATATACCACACGTAGCCCGCAGGTGTCTATTCTGGGCTTTGCACCTGAGTTCTCTGCAAGGCAATGGCAAAGGACTCCTCATTCTGGCCTCCCTGAAGCTGCAGCAGCTGCCCCAGGAGCATGGAGGCTCCAGCTGGTCTCTGGCCTGCCCTCCACCATCCCTGCTGGTACAGCTGATAAACTCCCCTCCTGGCGTGACCGTGGCCACATGAACCCACTGAGATGTTACTGCCTAAGAACCGGCTTAAACTGCAGCTTCAGAAGAGGCAAAGGGCCACAGCTTCTTGAAAACCACTCAAACCCATCTACTTCCTGGCTGGTGAACACTGCCACCTTTACCTTGTTTGTAGGATGCCAGAATCAGGTTTTCATCTTCCACTTCAAACACCGTGTCCACGTCTATCTTCTTTTGGCTCAAGAGCTTCTCCAGTGTCTCAAAGTCATTGGACTTCAGGGCTTCGAGAAAAGCCTTTTTCACCAACTTTGCAGCTGCAGCTCGAGTAATTTTCCCCTCCGTAATGTCTTCCTCTTTGTACGTCTCCTCCAGGTCCATTTCCAAACGTATTTGTTTGTGCTGTGAAGAGGGGTACGCTGAGGTCCCTATAGCACAGTTGCATGCTGAGGTTCCTGAAGACCAGAAGGTAATTTTATCACTCGGTCATGCTGATCTGCTTGTTCTATTTATATGAGGAGCATTTCAGGCATCGAAATGCCACTCTTAGATATCACCACACTCTTTTTATGAAAGCGAGGACAGACACAGCAGCAATAACACCAAAATGAGAGTTATCGCCATGGGCTTTAGCCACATTAAGCTTCATTAAGCACACGGTTACGCCCTGCTCCTGCCATGCACTTACAGTAAAAAAACACTAGTCCCCGGTGGTGCTTCTCAGCTGGAGAAACACATTTCCTTCCGTCGGTACCATTGCTGATTTACTGACTGCAATGGGATATGATGCTCTGCCTCGCTGCCTGCTGATGCCTTTTAACTAGTCCATTGCAGAAAATAAATAAAATATAAAATAAAAAACCCCAAGGCATTCTTTCTGTGGGAGGTACCTCGCTCTTCCCTAGGAGAGCGTTTGGTGTGTTGGTCCTGCTTTCATTCCTCCAGCCATCGGCCATCAGGCAGACCTCCACAAGAGGCCCCCACCACGCTGGGCTCACATGCCCTGATCTGCAAAGCCCCAAGGGACCACTGGGTGATCTTGCCCGGTCTCCTGTATAATGCCCTGAGCAGAAGGATTTCCCTGGTCTGCCCAGGGCCCACAAGCAGCGCTCCTGGGAAGGAGAAATGGAGGGTTGAAGGGGCTGCAGAGCTCTACAGACATGTTGTGGGGTGGGGGATCTCACACACTGCAGGGGGCTTAGGTGGGAATTAACTCGGGCACAGGCTGCGTGGGTCCATGGGCTCTTCTGCTTCCCCTGCCCACCCTTCATCTGTACTCAGACCTTCTCCCTCACAACCTCATCACCCACTGAACACTTCCTCCTCCCTCCCTTTTCCTTCTCTCTTTGCTGGTCCTGTCCCTCTTCTGACAGGACTCTGCAGTGATGCAAACCCACACATGAGCTGCTGCCATGCATCACGTAACAGTGGTTCACATCTGCACCCACTTGGGTTGATGGATGAGACCATAGCCAGAAGGAGACCATCCGCCCTTAATTTAAATCACCAAGCAAAACGGATGCCATGAAGAAGAAATTTTCATGTTCATCCTTCCTGGGAGTTTGGCAATTTCACACGGGGAAATGTGAGCCAGGTGATCCTGGAAGTCGGAGCAGCCTCTGTGTCCGTAGGGTTTCCAGGGGTCAGGCCCCTCAGGCAGCCCCATGAGGACCTGCAGGACCTCCCTTCATGGGGATGCTCACCAGTTCTCTCCCAGAGCCAGTGCTCAACAAAGACGCTACAGGACAGCAGTTCACGGAGAACTGTGAAATTTGGTAGTTCCTTCTACCTATGTGCTTTCAGATAAAGAATACTTTATAAAAGCTATTTCCCTGATGTATTGAACTTTACGATAGAAACACAGTGGGAAGAAAAACAGCTTGCCCTGGTGCTGTAGGTCCCAGGCAGCTCACCTGGGTCTTTTTAGGCTTACTTTAGAGGAGAGACAGCACCAGGCTCTCCGCAGCTGTACATTCCCTCCTGCATGACTGCCTCCCTCTCACTTTGTTACTTCCAGTAGTGGGTGACCTCACCTCATGCTTTTAAAAAAAGTGTTAATGCTTGCCTGGCACAAGCAGAGGGACAAGGTGTCAACTCCAGATCTTATAGGCTTCTTGTTACCCACACCTTTTTTTTTTAAAAAAAACCCACTATGTTCCTGAAAAGTCACGGATGCACAAAGCAGTGACACATAACTGCAGTCAACTGTTCACCTCAGCTACACTCTTTGATCTGAAATGGCCCAGCTTTTCATCTATCATCTTTCATAAAGAGCGTTAGGTGACAGAAGGACATTCCGTGGATGCTGGAAGGATGGTGCCAGCACATCTCCCTGCTGGTCTGCTGCCTGTAGGCGGAGGTGCACCAGCACGTAGCTGTAAGAGATTGCCGCACATCTGCTGATCCATCCTGCCTGTTCCTGGCTGACAAGCAAGGTGAAGGGATTTGCGATGGCTCAGCCCACGGTGAAAGAGAAAGCTGAGTAAAATTGCCTTCCATCAGTCACGGTCCAAGAGGAGGTTCAGGGACAGTGTCTCAGACCAGATGATGCACTTCAGTGATTTGCGTGGCCCTGCTATGACTCTCACAGAAATTTTTCTTAACATTAATGAGTTTAAAAAAGAGAAATACAGGTATTACAGATACCTATAGCCTTTCTAGTTCGTGTTTTCCTGTAAGCTGCATTTGGATCTAATATTGAAAAACCATATGAGAGCACTGTTGCTTTCAGTACAATTACATGTAAGAATGAGGAAATGGTTTTATGTTTTACATAGACAATCACAAAAAAAATTAGATTGACTTTTTAAAGCACAACATAAGAATTTTTATTAATTTGCCTGAAATATAGTAAAAAATAAATTTGATGATACATAAATGCTGTAAGTCATTGGTGAGGCAAAAGGACCGGTTTTTACTATGTCTCTAAATTTTTGCTATCCATGGAATTTCCTACGGGCTTCTCCCCCACCGTACCACAAGGTGGCAGTTTGATTTTGAAAGTCAAAACTGATGTCATCCAAGCCCCAGGGCTGCCAAATATTCTGAACATCTTGCTGTGAAACAATAACCCATCACTTGCTCAGTATAAATAACAGGAGTAGCATTTACAATACTTACCGGTTATACCTGAGGCCACTGGGATGGGCACTGTGCACTCACACACTGTATGTATCTGCTAAGAAAACCTGGTTTCCACATTTGGGGTCAATTATCTAAATTACCCAGCTAACTCAAAGGTCTTTTTTTACCAGGGAGACAACTCCCACCCCTAAGCCTTCCTCCTGCTCCACACAGTGCCGCACAACGTGCTCCTGTTCACAGGACAAGCCAGAGGCCACACAAAGAGGCTGGATCTGCCACTTATCAATGGGTACAGCAGGTGAGAAGAACCAGGCGTGAAAGGGCCCAGGGAGCACGAGAAAAGAGCAGAGAACCCTCTTGGGGTGCACACTTCAGGTGACGGGACTGACTTCAGATGGGCTGCTGAGGACCTTCTCCATCAGGGTTCTCACAGGCTTGTTCTGGAGCCCACTGAGGTCAAGGGGAGTATTTGCAGTGATTTCAGCGGGCCGTGCTCTTTGTTGGGTCGGGGCTGTGCTTTTTGTTGGGTCGGGCATCACCAAGCCATGGAAAGCTGCCTGGAGGTGAGTTTATGAACGCTATCAGGGTGGTGGTATGAGAAGGATGACTGGTGGCACAGGAGTGTGTATGAATATTGGAGTTGTGACCGCTCGCAGAAGATAAAGACAGACTTAAGGAGAACAGGCAAAAAGATGTGCTGGCAGCTGTGTGGAGTGTGTCTCCTGGGGAGCCAGGGCCCCTTCACTGGCACTTGCTGATGTAGAGCAATAATCTGTTGGCAGCTACATAACTCACAGCAGTGCTGGGAACAGCTTGAGCAGAGCTTTTGGAGGTGAAAACCAACATCCTGAACTCTACGCTGGGACAGGCAGAAAGCCAGGAAAAGGCGAAAGGCTCCAAAAGAGCGGTGGTGATGCAAGCGGAGCGGTGGAGGAGCCTTTCCCAGCCGCGAGAGGGAAGAGGCTGGCAGCTCTGTGGCAGCCTGCCTCTTCTGCAGCAACCCCGTCCCAAAGGCCATGCTGGTGGGGATGGGGATGGCGAGGGGCAACAGAGGTAGGGTCACACTCCTGCGGCTTTAGGGGGGTTGGTTACAAAGGTTGTCACCCCACGCTTACAAAGGGGACCTCGAAAAGTTGCCTGCGAGCTCCAGCTCCAAGCCTTGCAGCAGTGGCTGGGCAGACTCGGCTAGCGAGGCTGCAGCCCTGCCCTTGTTGCGGCTCAGGGGGTGGATGGCTAGAGCTGGTTGCTCAAGCAGTAGCCTCTCCCAGGAGCTCTCTGCCCTGCTCCAAAGCCCTACCTGTTAAGGAGGAGAATGTACTGAACATCAGACCTGCGGGTCCGAGGCAGAAAAGCGCGATCCTTGAGTTAATCCCACACTTTCACCTCTTCTGAACAGGGGACGCTTGTAAAAACGCTGTGGCGGCAGCGACTGCCGTCCCCCGGCTTTGCTGTGGCCCTTAGAGCACCTGCAGCATCAGGCCGAGCCTCCTGCCCACGCTGCCTCCCTCGCTGCGGGCAGCACCGCGCTCAGCATCCCTCCCGCTGCCCAGCATCTCCCCTGTCTCTCCCTGGCAGCTCTGGGGTCCCGAGCCGGATTAAGCACAGCCCTCTCACTTATTCACATCACGCATCCTTTCGCTAATATTAATATTGAATTTTTTTCCCCCTGCTGTACATCTTCCTGCCTGCTTTAGCCATTGTTATATTTTATCTGATTTTCCTCTGCTGGGATGCTGAGTCTGAGTGTGAAGATCACATAAATCTTCCCTGTGCTTCTTGCCTTATTTATTAGTTTTTAAAAAAAAAAAAAAATAGCAAAAGCTTTTTAGCTGTGCCAGGTGCAAACTATTTTCTCCAGGTGCTCAGCTGCAAATCACCCTTTGAGAAAAGTCCTCTCTGTGAGTTCATCCCTGTGGCTGGATAACTGAAACCTTCTTAGTACCAGTAGTTTGGAATTCTCTTGTTCTTTAGCATGTTTTCCACTTTTGTGCTCGTTTGCCAGGGATGGGGGAGAAAAACAGTCCCAGATCCTCAAAGGCATTTAGGCATAAAACTCCCAGCTCCCTGGAAGACAAATTCCTAGGAGCTGGAAACGTGTATCTTTGAGAGTCTGGGCTTTCTGGTTTTGTTCACAGTAAAGCAAGTATAATTTAGAAATACGGATCAAGTGAGGTGCTGAAGCCTTAAGGTACGTGCCTGTTACAAAACCAAAGGTTGATGCCAACAATGTTGACTTCTGTTCTCATGAAGCTTCTTGCCTGAAGGCTTCGTGGCAAAAGCTTAGCCCATCCTTTCTTGGGTTTTGTTTGGCTTTTATGCCCTCTGTTTCCATTTTCAGGCCCAGGGACCTGTTTCCTTCATTCCTGCACATAATTCCAACTCCTGCTATCAGGGTATTTATTAAGATGCCCAGAAACTCAGGGTTGGGTGTTAAGGTGTTGGCTGTTGTATTCAGAATGTTTTAAAATAAGGAATAATCTCTCAAAAATTACTACTAAGATAATATAATTTTTAGCTTGTTGTCCTATGAAAAGTAGGCACAAAATGCACTTATTCTACACAACAATTAAAACAAATACCACATTTGCTGAGGCACAAAGCCTGTAGATCCTCTTTGATTTGAAGGGCGTAAGTGTTGTAAACAGAGTGCGTGTACGCAGTCAGAAATTAAAATCAGGTGGACAGTCTGCTCAAGGCAGAGAAAGAAACAAACCTTGCCTGTCCATGCTGAGTGAAAAATTCTTCTCATACTTTTGCAGCTTGATGGCACAGTGTCTGACAGGATTTAAAACAGTGGGATTTTGCAACCAAACTTAAAATGTGAATCTCTTCCACTTCTTTCCTCCCTCTGAAGCGAGGCATAGGCTACGGGTTTCAATGAAGCCTGTGGAAAGCAGTTCTTTAAAGACAAGTGTTCCTTCACGGCAGCCAGACAGAAATAATTCACTGCCCTCAGGAAGGGCTCCCGGGGGGCTGTGTCTCTCCTGCCCGCTCCCATGCCCGGCTGCCTGCTCCTTGGCCGCGCTCCCTGGCCAGGGCTGAACTCCTGCAGCGCTTGGCCAGGGATGAGACATTCTCTCCAGGCTCTTCCCAGCAAGTTTGGCCTCTCCTGCCCAAGTGAGATGTGCAGAGAGCCGAGACGGTGTCTGTGAGAGAGTTCCTACAGACTGAACTCTTCCCTGTATAGTAAATAAAGCGACAGGGGTTTTAGGACAGGCAAGCAGCCCAAGGGTGGAAGGATCTCCAGTTTTGCAGCTGCTCTAAAATGCTCGTCTTTTTGGATCAAAATATCAATGTATGGAGGAATATGTTACAGCAGAAGCTGTACCGGTTTTCTTTGAACAGCCATCAGGTAGCCTAGGATTAAGACTATCCCTGCTCTGAAGGATTACATTTGAAGAGATGCCAGAATAAAAATCTTCCAAAAGGGTGGAATGTGTGGGGAGGGAAGATGAGATATCAGGAAATAAGCAGCGCGTCACAGACAAGGCTGGAGGCAGCAGTGAGGGACAAGGACAACACAGGTCTGTGGTGCCTCCACCATCATCCTGCACCAGGACAGAATCATAGAATTGTCTGGGTCGGAAGGGACCTTTCAGATCATCTGGTCCAACCATCAACCCAACACTGACAAAAACATGTCTCTAAGCACCACATCTACCAGTCTTTTAAATCCCTCCAGGGACAGTGACTCAACCACTCTCCTGGGAAGCCCATTCCAAGGCTTGATAACCCTTTCCATGAAGAAATTTTTCCTAATCTCCAATCTGAACCTCCCCTGGTGCAATTTGAGGCCATTTTCTCTTGTCCCATGGCCTGTTCCTGGGGAGAAGAGAGGAAGCCCCCCCTGGCTACACCCTCCTTTCAGGGAGTTGTAGAGAGTGAGAAGGTCTCCCCTCAACCTCCTTTTCTCCAGGCTGAACACCCCCAGCTCCCTCAGCTGCTCGTCATAAGACTCGGTCTCCAGACCCCTCACGAGCTCCATTGCCCTTCTCTGGACCCGCTCCATCACCTCAGTGTCTTACTTTGGATGATTGTGCTCCTCCCCAGTATTGCATCCACCTTCCCTGAACAGGACTTAGGTGTGGAAGTGACAATATGGTTCTGTTGGTCTAAATCAGAATATGCGTGTTAGATGCTGATTTTATTGGTACAGTACTGGACAAATCTTGCAGGATTTCCAGCTCCTGTTGACAGGCATCCAAAATCCGCGTGGATGATGCAAGGCTGGCTTGGCCTCGACGCCTTGGTGATGGGTGGGGAGCAAAGTGGGTGAGAAGTGAGACTGCACGAAGAAACCCTTACACCGCAGAATAGATCTCGATATGTTGATTCACCAGCCCGAGTCCATTAGTATAAAAGCCAAGAAAACAAAAGCAAAATATTTCCCATTTAAGCTTACAGTTTCCTTGATTTATACCGGTTATTAAAAGACTCCCTGGGGAAAGAAAATAAGTAATGTCAGCATTTACCTCCTGAGCCTCTGAATGACTAAACCAGTAATATGGCAAAAACATCCACAGCTTATAGCTATTTATATTTTGATTCTCTATGTTTTGGGGTTTCTGACATTCTATATAATACCTATTGTAAAACTATATTCACTTTAATGAGGTCTGAGTTCATTTGCTAGATCTGTACAGAAAAAATGTGCTTGCAGTATTAAAAGCACTTTATTTCCATTTAGAAATCTGTTGCCATAGTGACCGATCACAACTTTCTCGGTAGCTTTGTCTAGGAATCGGACGTAGGCTTTATTTTTGCTTTGCTTAATTTTTTTCTCCTGCATTGTCTGGCCAAGTCCTCATTTAACTCATTTTTATTCTTTTTATAGTCTGTCCTTTTCCAACCGTATTTCTCAATTAAGTCAGTAAGAGTTCTGACTGAGTTTAAAATAAAGCCCATGATTTGGGCTCTTCCTTTTAAATAACTATGTAAGAAAGAGGAAAATGCAAGGCTGCACACTGTGGGCTTTCATTATCATCAACAGGTCACTCGGACCTAATATAAGAATGAGCCCTGAGGAATCAAAAGCCTTGGGAGTCTGATACCTTTAAGCATCAATATAATAGTCATGTCAAAGATAGGGTGGATTGCAGCTAAAACTGAAAAGCACTTGGAGAAAAGCCTTGATATTGCAAGAAGACTCTTTGTAACCAAACCTTTAAAAAATATCAACCCACTTATCACTCTATTGCAGCCCAGACCTTGTCAGTTACATACCTCCTCCTGAGAAATGGTAACTTAAAGGGCTGGTTTTATTCCTGCTTGAAACACATATCTTCTCCAAGAGAAGAGCAGGCTGAAGAGCCCGCACACCACTGCATCCTCTCCTCCTGAGGCTGCTGCAAGATTTTTGCATGGGGGGAGGCATGGGAACATTTCTGAAGCCAGGGGAAGCAGACAGGGGAGGTGGAGTTACTCATTTTTGCCATCACCCTTCTCAAGACCAGACTTTTTTTAACTTGGTAGGCACAGGGAAGCCTAAAAAAACCCTATGCAAAGTAGCCAGAGTGAGAAGGTTTGGAAAATTATGTGACTCTTGCAGCACGACAATGCTCAGATCAGACAAGAAAATGTCTGTTTCTCCTTCATCCCAACACCAATACCTTCAGGGTAGGCATCTGACTCCGGAGTTTGTCACATCATCTCCTGGGAGAGACTCAGGAGACACTCGTAGGGTGAAATTTCACTTGTCCCAAGATGGGAGTCAAAACCCCATCAGGCATACTCTAGAAATACTAATTTTTCTCCATTAAGAATAAAGGAAACCAAATATAGTCTGGATTACTTATAACCCTATGCAGGAGGGTATTTTTAAAAGTAAATTATAGATGCTTGTCAAAGGCAGTAATTTAACCAAAATTTCATTCAGCCACTTGATTTTAGAACGTGCTTAGTAAAATTATGCAGAAATAGAAGTCAACTAGGAAATATGTGCTGTGGTGTTATCAATAACTATTTTCAAATACTATGAAGAAATAGAACATTATTGTTTTTCTTTTATTACTTAGACGTATTACTTATCAAACACTCAAATCAAACTCGTGATACAAAATCTGTTGTGCCATTCAGCAGACCACATTGTTTTTCTTAGTCCATCGAACTGCTCATCCCTGAGTCAAGGGAAAGTGCATAAAAGAACTAATCATCACACAAATATGCCTGGTTCCTGGAGAAGAGGTCTGCAGAAGAAATCAGAGAATTCCCTTCTGAAAAAAAATATCTTACTTTCCCTTCTAAGGCGTTTCATTTTTGGTCTTAGTTAAAATGACCCAGGAAGTGACAAACTCTCCCAAACCTTGTTTATATCACTCTGAATTATTTTTTTACAACTGTTATTCATTGTTCACGTGTTAAAACCTGTGAGAAATTTGATACTGCAGAACACGAGGGTGAACAGCAAAGCGCTTGCAATCTAGTGAACTCCAGAGGGAGTATTTTGAGGAAGATTTCTGTGATAACGCGGTGTGAGTGCTGTTTTGTAACCAATGCAGGGTGGTTCAATGAGTAAAAGCTACACTGGGATGGAGGGGCCCAAATGTTTGGGTTCTGCCCCAGTGTGGCCATTGATGTCAATGGGACTGGATGTGGATGATCCCTGGGGCAGGTGAGGGATGGAGGGAGGCTCGTGGCACGCAGCAGGACCCCCTGCCCAAACCCTTCCCTCCCAGCACCCAAAGCCTTTTCGAGACCAGCACCCTGGGGGACATACATGGCACTGTGCTGGCAAGCTAGTGGCCAACACCTAAAAGTGCCCAGTGTCCTCCTGGGGGAAGGAGATCAGTAGGAATGCAGTCTGCTCTTCCTGAGACAAATCCCTGAACCACATCCTTAATATATGAGAGACTTTAAGGGGTTTTAGGGCTCAGAGCAAAACTAGACTGGAATAGGCTGCCCAGGGAGGTGGTTGAGTCACCATCCCTGAATGTGTTTAAGAGTCATTTAGATGTGGTGTTGGGGGATATGGTGTAGGGAAAACTTCGTAGAGTAGGGTTGATGGTTGGACTCGATGCTCCCAAGGGTCTTTTCCAACCTGAATGATTCTATGATTCAAGACTCTCAACACAGAACTTCAAGGAGGCAGCAAGAAAGAGCCCGTTGTGTGAGTCTGCAGCTCAGGAAGCCAGGGATGATGGGTCTCCTTTTCTGCGCTCTGGCCAGGGCACCCTACGGGCCCATGCTGCACCTGACCTGCTGTGCAAAGCAGCCCCTGGGCCAGTCCAATGCCAGCAGGCTCATCTCACCATATTTTCCTTTGAGCTTTGCAAAGCATGCACTTGCGTCAGTGAAGACACTTTATACGACTCTTGAAGCCCTACCTAGGCTTCAAGACAGAGCACTGGAAGTTTCAACCATGTGCAATTGTATTGAATTGCAAAACTGTGACACTGGGTCATAACAAAACATTAAATCAACAACTTTCGAAGCTACTAGTATGAAAAAACCCCACCACAACCCTGCTTGTATGGATAATAGAATTTAAAAAGTCAGAATGTACATATTGGGGTGATACCTCAGCAGTAGGAGCACAAGAATGTTTTGACAGGCAGTACTGGAGCACTCTACAGCCTCCTGATCGTTGCATGGAAGATCTCAAAAAGATGAAGGTAAATGAACTGATTTCTTGTTCATTGTGTTGATATTTTTAAGTCAAACTAATGTGGTCAAAAATTTAGAATTCAACATGTTCTGCACTGTGTGGACCTCCACACTGTGATCAGAAATTTTAAGCTTCCCTCGAAGACGCTAATCAAAGGTCTAAAATTTCTTACTATCAAATAGAAATTTGCCTTTTGCTTTTAGAGTTCAAATTTATGCTCATGTCAGAACAAAAGGTGAACCACAGAAAAAAATAATCAGGGAATGTCTCCTAAAACCTGTTGGCAGGTTTTAACTCTGTGTTAAGAGTAGTTTTTAAGCTGTTGAATTTATAAATCTCACTTTGTATCTTTTCACTGAGAGATTTTACCCTGAAAATTCAGCTTTCGTTGTTTCCTTTTTTTGAGAAATTTCTCTGATACTTGCAACACATAAATATCCAGGGGTAGCACTGGGTAATGCTTGGTTAATATTTGACAGTGGTTCAAATCTCAATGTTCAGGACATTGTCCTGGGTTTTGTTTTGTTCGTTTGTTTGTTTTTTTCCAATCTGCAAGGGCAAGGACGTAGTGAGCTGAGACTGGGAGCAATTGCAGAGTCCTGCAGTACGGAAGAGCGATGGTGGCAGGAACATGACTTTCTTTTACTTGTGTTTGAAGCCAGGAACCTNGTGAGTGATGAGATCTCCCCTCAGCCTCCTCTTCCTTGAACCAAACAGTCCCAGCTCCTTCAATCATTCTTCATAAGATTTATTCTCCAGGCCCTTCACCAGCTTCGTTGCCCTCCTCTGAACTCAATCCAGCACCTCGATATCTCTCTTGTATTGAGGTGCCCAAAACTGGACACAATACTCAAGGGGTGGCCTCACCAGTGCTGAGTACAGGGGGACAATCACCTCCCGACTTCTGCTGCTCACGCTGTTTCTAATACAAGCATTTCTAATACAAGGATACAATTCTAATTTCATACCCAGCTTTAATCTTTCAAAAGCCACGTGGCCCTGTCCCTCCTTTGAACGGCCGCCATCCATCACGATGTTTGAGGAGCTGGCTGCCAGGAGAGCAGAATTCCACCTGCGGGACCTCAGCGGCGTATTGCCAGGGCACACTCCTGCCTTGAAAAAGGCAGCGTTATTTGCTTTCTGCTTGTCTCGGGGCCCAGCCGCGGCGGCGCAATCAAAGCGGTGGGTAATATTCTGCACAGCCAGCACACTGTCAGCAGCAAAGGGCAGATGGCCTGGGAGGACCCCTCTGACTCTGCATCCAGCCTGGCCTCTCTCCACTTCAGCAATTCTGCCACCTATGAAATAATTAAAGCAGCTCCCCTCGCCGCCGCTCCCAGACGCAGCGAGAAGCGCTGCTGCGGAAAAGACATTAACCAAGGGCTGGGCTAGGACACAGCCTTGCCTGGGGCTGGTTTTGACAGTGACATCTTCTGACATCCTGCCGTCGCTGAGAACCTTCGCGTTACCTCACACCAGCAGGAAATAACCAAAAGATGCTCACAAACTTATTTGGAGATCAAAATTTATGCAGAAGCCTCGGGGCTGCTCACGGCTGACAGTGCTGCTGTCTCTGCTCAGCTCTGCAAAGGACAGGCAGGGACCTCTGCCTGCTTTGAAGCAGGACGAGGCTGAAAGCCAGACCCTTTCTGCAAGAGCCTGTTTGACATCCCCACCACCAAATCCATGGAGGCCAGTAGGTAGAGGGAGGTCATTCTCCCCCTCTGCTCTGCACTGGTGAGGCCACAACTGGAATACTGCATCCAGTTCTGGGCTCCCCAGTTCAAGAGGGACAGGGAACTGCTGGAGAGAGTCCAGCGTAGGGCAACAAAGATGATGGAGGGATTGGAGCATCTCCCTGATGAGGAGAGGCTGAGAGAGCTGGGGCTCTTGAGCCTGGAGAAGAGAAGGCTGAGGGGAGACCTTATTCATGCTGACAAGTCTCTAAAGGGTGGGTTGAAGGAGGATGGAGCCGGACCCTTTTCAGTGGTTCCCAGTGACAGGACGAGGGGCAACGGGCACAAGCTGGAACATGGGAAGTTCCACTCCAATCTGAGGAAGAACTTCTTTGGGGTGAGGGTGGCAGAGCCCTGGAAGAGGCTGCCCAGGGAGGGTGTGGAGTGCCCTTCTCTGGAGATCTTCAAGCCCCGCCTGGATGCTCCCGAGTGATGTGCTCTGGGCAACCCTGCTTTGGCTGGGGAGTTGGACGAGATGATCTCTAGAGGTCCCTTCCAACTCTGGCCATTCTGTGATTTTGACACGGATTTTTCTCAACAGTTGAGAAAATCAACGTACCTTGGTGGCACTGCGAGAATGGTTTTACCTTTTTCTTTTCAAAAGGCACTGTGTACCTGCCTTCTCAAACCCCTCAAGGCGCCGTCTCTTTATTAGGGGTTTGTGGTGAACTCCAGTTTTCCAACTTGTTGGTGACACTGCATTTAGGTACCAGGGTAAGGTGGGAGCGGGGATTTTGCTGTGCCCTGTGGCAGCTGCTCAGTGGCTGTGGGAATCCCTGCTCCTCACTTTTGAGCGGGGAGCTGAGGAGTGGCGTTTAACTCTGGCAGAGCTGAAGAACGCTGGATTTAAGGAATTGCCCAGGTCTCTGAGCAAGCCATCTGCTAGCAGGGTTAAAGTGGTTTTAGGCCACAGCCTTTGCAGAGGAGCTCATAATTTCTGTGATAGGCGGTTTTGAAGCTTTTTTCCCTTATCTTTCAGAATGAAAAGCACAGGCTCTGCTCATGATTTCTGCCTGGTTTTCTGGTCAGCAGCTTTCCTGCCTGCCAGTCTGCATTGTTATCCGAAGCCAGTGCAGCATCTGCGTGTGAGCAGCGATCTGGTGGATGTGCCCTTCTCATTAGCACCGTCCCAAGATCTGCATCCGTTCAAACCAGTAAGTTTAGTTTAAGATCTCATTTGTCTCCCTTTGAAACTTTCCATGTCCTGCTGACATCTTCTGCCTGTCTCTGCAGTTAAACTATAGTGTCACCCAGGCTGGTCTCTAGTTGCCTTCTCGTGTCTGCCTTGTCTTTGTGCCTGCGCGTCCTCCTCTGGCTCTGATTCAGCGTTTGTGAAGCAGCTCCGGGTCAATCAGTGCTGACTCCTCACTAATTGTCTATCTGATTTGCCCTCGCTGCCCTCCGTAGCTTGGGTCCCTCAACGCCCTCCAGAGTCTGGAGTTGTCTTGTTGATTCTATCACATCTGCATTGCAGGCTTCTGCATTTAGTCAGACCAGACCCAAAAAACTCTTCTGGAATAATATTCTGACCTTTAATCCTTAGTGTAAATCCCTTTTTTGCATGCTTTGGCAATACAGATATCAGTGAATTTACTTCAGATCAACATCAGTGTAAAAAAGAGCAAAATCTGGATGGAAAGAGAGTTTCACCTTGTTAAAGTTTGTTTGATAAAACACGCGGTGGTTCATTAGTGCCTCAAGCATGATGCCTTTTGAAATAGTTTGCTGTGAAATCCAGATCTGTGTGTACACAGCTTCTGTATCTTATCTCCTAAAAAGATGATGGTATGTGATAAGGGAGAACATGTAATGGGCATATCTTCCACAAGTGAAAGATTTAAGACTTTCCAAAGTTTTTAGTAGAAAAATAAAAAAATCCCTTTACCTTCACTGACGGAAACACTACCTTTTATTTCGTGAGGAAGTTGTCTCACTTCCCTCTATTATGAGCTGGGGGAGAAAGTGAGGGAGCGAGGTTGGGCATCTCCAGAGAGCTGCTGGTCCTGCTTCACCCAGGCTTCCCCAGATGGAACAAATCCACCCTGGGAGGTGTTTACGGGGGGCTTCTTGTCTTTCCTCGTCTGTAGAGGAGTCTCAATGATTAAACTAGAATAAAACCTGTCCTGTCGCCTCACTCTCCTCACTTGGCTCGGTACATGAGACATGGCCACTCAGGGAAGATTTCTGGATCTATTTTAGCCGCCTTTCATATGAATTGCTGCCTCAAAGTAATTGTTTTCCTGCCCTGACTACGCTGGGTGCCGAGGTGGCTCGACGCCAGCGAAAGATATGGTAAAAGAACAACTTGCTTCAAGAGAAGACAGGAAAGTGTTTGAAAGTCACTAAACAGGTAAAGCTCATCATGCTGAGCTGAAAATAGTTAGGAGCTGGGAAAGAAAGTTGGGGGATTTATGCAACTTGCCCCCCTTTTGGGAGCGTGGGAGTGAGAGCGTTGTCCCAAATCTGGGTTCTTTACCTGGTGTGCAAGGCAATAACACACAGACCTGAGGTATTTCCAAGCTTATTCCATTAATGTGCAGAAATTGATTTCAAAATTTTCCCTTTTTATATGCTGATTACTACATAGTCCAACAATTAATACATATTAATTGTTATTGTCTTTAATGATTGGTCACGATTTTTTCACTTCCTATGTAAATTAGGGCACAGACTCCATTTCCTTCTGCCATTGCTCTCTTTCGAGCAGGTGGTGTCACTTGGGTGGGTGGTCAATGAGTGGGTGGTCATGATCTCCCCCTGCTGAAATTACCTTTTACCTACTTCTCCTCTAATGGTGGCAGCTCCAGGTGGTTTTCTGGGTTTGCTGACCAGGCCCACAGTTCATCACTCTCGGGACAGTAATATCCTGCTTATCAACAAAGCTAAATTGGCTGGTAGTGAGATAAATCATGTCATAGAGTTGTCCAGGCTGGAAGGGACCTCCAAAGGTCATCTAGTCCAACCTCCCCACAGTCAGCAGGGACACCCCCAACTAGACCAGGTTGCCCCGTCGAGTTACTGTTTATCTATAACTGATGTTTGGGAGGTGTAGAGGACTTTCAGCAGCAGTGGCAGGTTCTCTTGGTAGCTTTGATTACATGTTGCATTTAATTTTTCTAGTTAATACCAATTTTACTACAAGAATCATAGAATGGTTAGAGTTGGAAGGGACCTTAAAGATCATCCAGTTCCACCACCTGCCCCTCCAAGCCCCATCCAGCCTGGCCTTCAACACTTCCAGGGATGGGGCATCCACAACTTCCCTGGGCAACCTGTTCCAGCGTCTCACCACCCTCACTGTAAAGAATTTCTT
>VXAK01025620.1:0-130136 GCA_013399435.1 Arenaria interpres | reverse complement strand
GGGGGGGGGGGCTGGTACCTCTGTTTTTTACAGAGGCTGCAGTTAAGAGAGATGTGCCAAAACTGGGGTCTGCACATTTTAACCTCATCTCCTGCCAGCTGGTCAATCAGTAAGCAGAAACCGGGTTGCCAGAGAGTCTTGCTTACCTCTGGATAGCAACAGCCCCCATATACACGAAGTTTCCTCTGAAGGACCACGGACTTCTGTGATCCTGAGCTGGGACTTTACTCTCTCTGAGCTAAAACACCCAGTGGTACCGTGCTGATGGGCTGTGAACGCTGGTGTTACGGCAGCTTCTGTGCTGAAAGCCACTGAACAGGGCTGTTTCTGGCCAGAAAAGGGATGGCGAGTTACTGTGTCGCGAGGCAGCCCCCTCATTATGATTTTACTCCTACCCACAAGGAGTCCCAATGCCTGAATTCAAAGCAACGACATCCAGCTAATTAATCTTTGGGTGGAAAGTAATTGTAGCTAATTACAGCGGGAGGGGTATGCTCCCTGGGCCCAGGTGCTTCACATAGAGCTGTTTGCATCTTGCACAAAACCCACCGTGAAGCTTTGGTGATCACCGTGGTGGGAACAGGACCCTCCTGCCCTGGAGCTGCAGGATCTGGGATCAGGGGGATCCCCCGAGATGGAAAACACCTCTGGGCTTTAGTGGGGGTGGGCCATTGCAAAGCACTGTGAAGACACCCCCCCACCCACCCCCGCTCAAATTAACGAATGCAATATTGGGAGTGTGGTAAAGCAGAATGTCCTGATAGAAGAAGGATCCCCCCCAGGCTCTTGCTTTCTGTGGGCTTTTCCCGTGTGCTGGGTTTTCAGCGAGCTGCAGCGGGGCAGCAGCCCTGGGAGCAAACCGTTCCAGAGCTTGGGAGCCACACAGCTTCAGATAACAAAAGGTTTAGAGTACATTTAACACAGCCTTGAGAGGAGAAACTGCGGGCAGCGTTAACTCTTGCCAGGCCTCGTCCTTATCCATCCCCCACCCCGCAGGCAGGAAGCCAACAGAGACTTTTTGCTGTTCCTTCTGAGTTTGGTGTGTGGTATCTGGATGGTACGACACGAGAATCCACGAAATGCTTAAAAGAGAAGACTGGAAGAATTATTGAAAATCTCTTACAAACTTAACTTGTCTTAAATCATCTCTGTTTATGCATCTATTATACTGTGGTAGCTCCCAAATGGACTCGAGCAGGGCTCCTGCAGCAGAAAAGAGCTGGAAGTTCTTGTGTGTTACCAAGTGAAATTGCACCAAATCCTCTATTGACATGTTAAATTGCTAATTCTTCCCTGAAGAAAGGGCTGAGCTGATTTACAGAACTTGACTGTGAGTTATACTGTGTTGCTGCTTTCCTCGGAACAATATGCATACGATATTATTATTCATGCATATATACATTTATATACAGACACACACAATGTTATCATTTCGTAACACTCTGTACGGATACGGCGCTCAGCTCGTATGCTGTGCCCAGAACAGCAGGGGACTTCCAGAAAGATGCTGACAGTTTGAAAACAATTGGGAGGAAAAATAAGAGGTGGTTTTTCAGTCCTTTCAGGAAAAAAAGAAAAGAAAAACCCCAAAGATCCAGGACTGGTGAGTCTAGAGAAGAGGAAAAGTGACTTCTTTGACTGTGCAGCAGGTTGCTGCTGAAGGGAAGGGGATGCCTGTGGTCTGTGTGTCCCACCAAGTGGGACAGTGGGTTGGCAAAGGTGCTGTGCAACTGGCGTTTCACCAAGTAGGAAAAATCCTGCTTTTTTTCGATGTTGCCTCCCCCCTGGTTTGCAGGTCAGCTGTGTTTGCAGTAGGGGCAGTGAGTTATCCAGGCCATCTGGCCGGGGAGCTGAGGCTGGCTGAGCTAGATAAACTGACACATTTTGGAAAAGCCTCAGAGTACGCTGCAGGCTTGTGACCAGCCTCCCTTTGAATTGCTCTCATTCCAGCCCGTGGCGTGTTTCCCTGGGAATGCTGTCGGGATATCATCATCCCTCCTTGGCTGCTGGCTGGCTTCCCACAGTGCTGCGGGCGCTGGGTGAAGTTGCCCAGGAGAGGCTGGTGCAAATGGGAGAGGGAGCTGATGTCCCTCCTGTCCTATAATTCTCCATCAGGACCTGGGGAGAGGGCTTGGGAGAGTTAATTTGGCTCCTTTCCCTTGCTGTCCTCTGCCATTTTTGCTTTTTTTTCCTTCCTTTCCCCACCCCCCCCAGCCTTATGTTAACAACCTGTCACTGATACAGCATCGAAGCAATTTAGAATTCATAATTAAGTGATTTTAAAAAAATGTAGGCCTGACATACCATACAGTGCTCAGCTGTACTGCGTATTTCTCATACCACGGGCTGATACTGCTGCTTAGTTTATGCCTGAAACTATAACATAAACATGGCTGGGTTTTGCTACGGGATCTTTGCGTTCCGAATTTCCTGGTGGGAGCAAGTACAGCCTCAGCGCGTGTGTATTAGAGGCATGCAGAAGAGTAAGGTTAAACGCTTTCTGTTGGGGAAAAAGGAAAAGAAAATGAAATATTCTAGTACACTCGCTTGACATTTTTACATAGAAACTGGACGTATTTGCTCGTGGCACCACCATGGTGACAGCCGGCAGTCCAGGTAGCGAGGTGCCTTTTGTATAGATTTGGGGACAACTTGGAATGGAGGAGATGAAGAAATGCAAACTAATGTGTAGGTACCTGGCTGTATCTGCTCGTCCAGTGAAGCCTGGGCCGGAGAGCAAATTCTTTGGGTGTTCAGGAATGAAATACGCACTGCTGAGGGATGGTGGTCTGGCTGGGTACCAGGAGAGAGGAGGAAGGGAGAGGGTAACTGCTGAACATCGTACCAGCGGGTCCCAGTGTTGTTAAGGAATGGGTGGTCCTGCCTTGCAGTAGCGCTATCTCTACTTCTCAGTGTGGGCTGAGAAAAGGAGCAAGTGGAACTGCTGGTGGCCTGGTCCCCAAATCCAGCCAGTGGGTTGGGATAGAAGAAGGCTCCCTCTCCTCATCTGAAATGCTGGTCCTAACTGCGGGGGCTACTATATTTAGGCGGCTGAAACCTGAAGAAAACGTGGCCGTGTTATTTTATTGTTTGAGCCGTGGTGGATCATGAAAGCTCGTTCCTGAAGCTCATGAGCAAAGTCAGGTTCCTGCAGATATTCAGCGTGGAGAGTGGCTGGCCGTGTGTAGCCATCGCAGCGATTTGGGGCAATCGCTGTTGTCAGTTCTGGGTTTTGCTTATTCAGTATTTTACAGCTGACTAGTTGCTGCGATATGGCAGACAATAAAACCAAGATAAAGCTATGCTAGGAATGTTACCTGTGTTAAAGCTGACTGTATGCCGTTAACCCTCCTCTCTCCTCCCGCAGGAACAGGCTCAACGCTTCCCGGGAAATCGCCCCAGTATCCCCCCCGAACTGCCGGCTCATTAAAGGCATCGGTACGTGCTGGAAATAACTGAGTGCATTGCTTTTGTCCGGCCTTATTCTGCAACTGCTCCTTAAAGCCAGCTCCCAAGCCTGGTCCCCAGAGCAAAGCGCTGACTTGACTTTCATTTGTTACTTGGACTTTGAGGCAGGGACAAAGTGCGGGAAGAAAATCAGACTGAGGAAACCAGCTGGTTTGGTGTGATACGTTTTTGCCTCGGGTATTTAACGTCTCTGCTCCTTCTCTTGAAAACAAGCACATTGCAAACACTTCTCCTTCACTCAGCCACTTAGGAAGTGGTGGGGCCTTTAGATGAGGGTGGTGCTGGCTCTTCAGGTGGGTCCCATGGGTGGTCGTCAGCCGGTGGCATCCTGAAGGCTGGAAGCTTTGGGAGAAGACCACAGGTCTGTGGGGAAGCTGAGGACGTTCCCCCTGGGAAACACCAGCCTTGGCGCCCGGTTTCGGGGAGATTTAGGGGGGAGGCTGGTGGGGAGGTGCAGGTTGTGCAACCCAGCCCTGTGGTTTCAAAGAGCAAGGGGCAATATTTGCCGTCTCGGTCTGGCTTTGGTGAAGAGGTTTCACAGGGTTGACTTTGTACTTTGGGTCATGTGTGGAGCACATGGCAATGTTGCTTTGGGTTTTTTTTTTTTTTTCCTCTCCCTTTAGGATAACCAGAGCATAAAATGAATAGCTTTGAAATTGATGGCTTTTTCGTGTCTCTCTTTCCCCCAAATTATAATTTTTAATCTTAATACAGGCACAATGAGCTGGGGATTTTCTCCTCCTCAGTGTTTTCAGAAATGTCTTGAGTGCTGTTGAAATTTGCCTGGATTTTGGAAGCGTAAAAAGTCGTTGGGTGAGCTTTAAGAGCCTTGTCTTTGAGCTTGCTGAGTCACTGTGTCATCTTCATAAATCTTGCTTCTTCCTTGTGTCAGGAATCAAACATCTTTGTGAAGTCAAATTACTGCCATGAGGGAGCAGGTGCAGAGTTCCTCTGCTTGAGGTTACGTGCAGAAGAAATTGCATTTGAAAAAGCTCTCCAAATTTAGCTGTAATTTACTCATGCAAGACACTGAATAAATAATGCTTGTTTGATGGTGATTCATATAAAAAAAATAATTTCTGAGTAATTCTTTTCAGCATATCACTATTGCAATCTTTGCAAGACTTTTTGCAACATGGTTGTTGGGGGAAGAAGGAAAGCTGGATATTGCAACGGCAGTTGTGTTTAATTTCTGAGCAGTGTCTCCTTTTTGGAGCCTGGCATTTGCACGGAGATCATTTTACAGAGCTTCACTTCTGCTCCTCACTGGGCTCTTGTGCCCTTCCCTTCACCTCGCCCGGCCTTCCCTCTGCTGTTTGCCGCTTTTCAGAGAAAATTATAGTGCCAAAATTTAACTCAGCGGTTCCTGTGGGGCAGGAATAGGAAGAAAAAAGGATTGGTGCAAATTTAAAAGTTGGTGTGTTCCCACAAACATCTCCCGATGTTCATTTAATATGCCTGGGGGGGTTGTGTTACTCGGGGAGGTGAAGGAGCCCCACTATTGAGATGCTGTGTAGGAAGCACTATCCAAACCAGGGCTTTTGCTGTGCTGGGATCTGTAAGGATGCATGGATGTGTCTGCATGGGCTTCTTGGGCCTCCTGCCTTTAAAATGCTGTTGTGACAAAGTTGAACACATAGTCTGTCTTTATCTAATATTTGGAATAGTCCTTCTGGCCTCTTAAGTGGGACCACGGGTAATGAGCTGGACCAGCTCCAAGCAAAATAATCTTAAACTGTCCATTCTGTCCATGGAGGAACAGGCAGCTGGTACCGTCTGCTGTAATTATGTTAAAAGCACTGCGTCCGTGGTAAAGGAAGCAAACGGAAAAGTTCTCCAGTGGATCCTTTCCTTTCTGCATAATTTCATCCTTTGAGTGTCTCTCTCTTTTTTTAAGGCCTTGATCTCTTCTGTTTTTCAAATACTGTGCAATGTAAGCACAGATGCAAACATTGAACAGACCAGTGAAAACCTGCAGCTTGTCCTAAACCTCAGTCACAGATATGTAGAAAAGGCTATACTTGCAGAACAAACAGTATTTTCTGAGTTATAGGAGTGTCTACTCATGTTACTGGCTTATAATAAACTAACCATATGTCCTGAACTAATTCCTAAAGCTCAAGAAGCTACTATAGAAATTGCTAGAAATACTTGCATCTTGGAACAGCTAATGGGCTATAGGCAACACAGATACTTGCTTTTGGATGTGAAATCCAGGTGGGGTTTTTTTTGGTTAGATGCACCTGTGGAATACATCATACTAAGATAAAATAAAAATTAAAAAAAAAAAAAAGGCTTTTCTAGGGTAGCAGTAATTTTTCTCGGTACCTTTATTTTTTTTTAAATGGTACCTATTCAGATAATCCCATGGACGAGCTGGGCTGGGTGATGCAGTTAGGCACTATAGTGCAGGTAACTGGCACCAAATAAATCAGTTCCTAACTCTCCTGTCCTTTATGCCACCTCAGAGCCCCTCCACAACGGGGTCCCACTGGAGAGGCCGGGCTGTGTGTCCCCCGTCCCCTCCTGGCCACCTCGGCAGTGCCAGCTCAGCAGGATGGCCCTGGATCAGCATCTCACTGCTCTTCCAACCTACCCCGGACCTGGCCGAGAGGTGGCCAGAATGGGCTTTGCTGGGCGGTTTCTTTGGAAGCGGTTGGGTGCAGGGCTCTCCCGGCCACCAGGAACTCCTGCTTTTTAATTACCCGCTCCCAATTAGTTTGCTCCTCTCTCTGCTGGCCGGGCTCACTGATTCTGTAGCGATAAATGATGGTGTCTCTGATCTCTCAGCAGCGTGCTCTGCCGTCAGGAGCTGTCTGTCCCGCTCACGTCACCATGGCAAGGGGGCCTCTCCGCCTCTGTTCCTGTTGTTATCGTTTTTATCCTGTTGTTATCTCTGCAGCAATCCCAGTGATCGCCACTAACCCTGTCCCATGGATGAGCCCAGGCTTGGAGAGACCGAGAGCTGGGGGAAGGTGTTTCTTAAACCAGGGCATGAGCTGAGCTGAAAAAAAACCCCACAAATTCAAAATTTTAGTTGGAAAACAGCAGGCTTTAAATGTCTGCGGGCACATCGTGAAGTTCAGCCAGGCCAAGTGCGAGGTGCTGCACGTGGGTCATGGCAATCCCAAGCACAAATACAGGTTGGGTGGAGGATGGATTGAGAGCAGCCCTGAGGAGAAGGACTTGGGGGTCTTTGTGGATGGGAAGCTCAACATGAGCTGTCAACGTGCGCTGGTGGCCCAGAAAGCCCCCGCACCCTGGGCTGCATCCCCAGCAGCGTGGCCAGCAGGGCGAGGGGGGGATTCTGCCCCTCTGCTCTGCTCTGGGGAGACCTCCCCCAGTGCTGCCTCCAGCTCTGGGGCCACCAGCATCAGAAGGACATAGAGCTGTTGGAGCGGGGCCAGAGGAGGCCATGGAGATGCTGGGAGGGCTGGAGCCCCTCTGCTGGGAGGGGGGGCTGAGAGAGTTGGGGGGGTGCAGCCTGGAGAAGAGAAGGCTCCAGGGAGACCTTAGAGCCCCTTCCAGTCCCTCAAGGGGCTCCAGGAGAGATGGGCAAGGACTCTGGATCAGGGAGGAGAGCCATAGGACGAGGGGGAAGGGTTTGACACTGAAAGAGGGGAGATGGAGATGAGATGTGGGGAAGAACTTCTTTGCTGTGAGGGTGGTGAGAGCCTGGCCCAGGTTGCCCAGAGAAGCTGTGGCTGCCCCATCCCTGGAGGGGTTCAAGGCCAGGTTGGAGGGGGCTTGGAGCAACCTGGTGTGGTGGGAGGTGTCCCTGCCCAGGGCAGGGGGTGGCACTGGGGGGCTTTAAAGTCTCCAATTCTATGATTCTGTAGCCCCTGGAGCAGGGGCTTGCTGAGGCTGGGGAGGAGCTGGCCTTGCCTCTCCCCTGTCCCTCCGGGAAAGTCCTGCAACCATGTCCAGGGCTGGGCTGAGGAGGACCTTGCCTGGGTGGGTGAGTTTGGTGGTCTGAGTTCTCCCCATAAGAGCTGTTGGGCTCTTATGGGATGTCTTTAGAAATTTTTTCAAATTATATTTTTATCTTTAGAATGTTTAGATATTTATTGGGATAAATTACAGCCCAGTGGAATTAGTGTCGCCGTAAATAGGAGTTACAGAAAAGCACAGAATAAACCCAGCTGGAATTTGCAGGTGCTGAACCCTCAGGAGGAGGTGCCAGGGATGGTGGGACCCACACGGGGTCACGCGAGTGGTCCATGGCCAAGCAGGAGGGGGTGCAGAGAGACGGGGGAAACTGGGTGGAAAAACCTTTGTGTTGGTGGCCCTGTTAAACAGAACCTGCAGAAGAGTTTCCTCCTTTAAGCAAAAGCTCCTGGGAAGGTTTAATCCAGCCACCATCTGGAAAGGGGTTTATGGAGAATGCTGTTTGTGCTGGTGATTGAGGGGGAGAGGGGTGGCTTCTCAGGGGAGGGGTGAAAATGTGGGACGGCAAATGTTCTTCGGTGTTGGACAAAAAGATCTATGGAGAGTGCTTGATCAAAGCCTAAAATTACTCTTATGTTCTTACTAAAGGGATTTTACTATTTTATTTTATTTTATTTTTTATTTTATTTTATATTTTCCTAGCAGGGAAAAATATTACAGGAACTGGCAATATTGCAAATTATTACCTGCAGTTAAAAATGTGATCTAACTATTAAAACCCTTGGCTGTTAAAGATAGAGTAGGTTCTCTGTCACTGGAGAGCTTTAACTAAATATTTGACAATCCCTCTCAGTGAAGTGTCCCAGCTCAACCAGGAGAATTAGTGCTCACAATTCCCAGCGCTGCCTTACGCAAAGGTGCAGGCTGGGCCATGGGTATGGTCTTGCCCTGAAAATGCCGTCCCCTGGGCGAATTACTAGCTGCAGAACCCTGTCATCAAAAGTGGGATCACCCCAGAAAGAGGTGAACCCCACCGCTATTCCCTCACCCCGTGTGCTGCTGCTGCTTTTAATGCGATGTGAACTTTTCCTGCTGAGCTTCATCGCTTGTTCGGTCGTATCAGAGCAGGGCATTCATGAGGGCTGGAACTGTACAAAAAATTAGGTGGGTTTTGTGGTTTGGTTTTTTTTTTGGTGGGAAATGTTTAATGTCATCTGAAAACCCCTGTCTTGCAGAAACTGGTTCAGAAGACATCGACATCCTTCCCAATGGACTGGCTTTCATCAGCTCCGTAAGTGCCCGCTCCCTGTCCCCACGTAGGGGTTTTCCTGCTTCCTTATCTGCTGAACCAGAGGGGAAAACTGCTCCTTTTCCTACAAGTCCGGCTCTGTAGGAACTGCCCAGACTTGTGTTGGGCTTTGCTGGTGTTTCCTTCTGCTCGAGCAAGTGCTCTTCTGGCCACCGAAGTGGTGGTGGTGGCTCAGCCACACGTACCCTGTTGCGCTGGCTGTTCCACCCACGCACCCTGGGATTGCTTTCATGCTGCTTCCTTGAAATGTTGACATGTTAAACCTCTCTCTCTCCTTAAGAAAGTGTGTTAATTCCCTATCCAAAAAAAGGAAAAATTGACAGACTTTGTGCGTTGATTTTGTTGCTCCTGATATTTTTTTGTTTAGCCTTCAGGACATAGGTTTTCAAACTTTGCTTTGCAACCAGGTGATTATTTTCTAAAACAAAAGCTGATGTTTTCACCTACATCACCCAGCGAACGATTGCAAAATACATGCCCGAAAAATCATGAGCTGTCGCGCTGCTGCTGTCCCCTGTAGCTTTATGTCGGGTGCATTCGGTGGTGCCACATCTCCAGTTTGTGTGTCCCCCTCAGCGTGTCACGTTTGAGATACAGGGCGCACCCACCCGGGCGGGTGATGCTTTCCCTTCACCTCTTATCCATGCATGACTATTCTCATGGGTTTGATTTTACTTTTAGGGCTTAAAATACCCAGGAATAAAAAGCCTTGCACCGGACAAGCCAGGCGAAATATTTTTGATGGATTTGAACGAGGACAACCCCAGAGCAGTGGAACTGAGGATCAGCCGAGGGTTTGATCTGGCGTCGTTTAACCCGCATGGAATCAGCACCTACGTAGACAGAGGTAAAGAGGCCTTTATCCCGAGGTGGTGGCTGATCTCAGCCTAAAGAGCAGGAATAGAAACCCCTTTGTGGCCTTACATTGCACCCCCAACAGCCTGCGCTCGTTGGGAGAGAAAAAGGTTTTTTGGGGCTTTTTATCTTTACTGGGCTCTTTTCTAAAGGTCAGCTGCTAAAGGACGTGATACCTTTGCACGTAATCTCTGACTGTCTGAGACAGAAAGATGATATATATTGAAAGGAAAGAAAACACGGGAAAAGTTTGAGGACTGGAAAACTACAAGAAGTTTATTTTAGCAATTTACATCTATCTCACCTGGGGGTCAAGGGTTTCCAGGAGACGTCTGGTTCACCAAGTAGTAGTGAGCAGGACAGAAGCTTTCATAACTAAACTACAAATTATCAAATTTCTAAATTAACAAATTTGTAAACTACAAATTATCAAATTTGTTGTTTATATAAGAAGTTCCATCTCAACATGAGGAGGAACTTCTTTCGTGTGAGGGTGGCAGAGCCCTGGAAGAGGCTGCCCAGAGAGGTGGTGGAGTTTCCTTCTCTGGAGACATTCAAACCCCCCTGGACACGTTCCTGTGGGACCTGCTCTGGGTGGACCTGCTCTGGCAGGGGGTTGGACTGGGTGATCTCCAGAGGTTCCGTTCCAACCCCATGTGATTCCGTGATTCAAAATTACCAAAATCTCTGGTACTTGGTGGCCACTCCATGAGGCCATGTTCTCATCTCTGAGACACATTCTCCTAAGGTGGGCTCTGACTACCAATAAAACACCCTTCCTACTCTCCTTCCTCTCTTTCCCCCATGTCTTTTCTCTGGGGGTTTTAGCAGGGTCATTAGAGGTCTGCAAATACTCAGAGAAAGAGAACCCTCGCTGCAGCTTGACCTGCGTCCCCCAAAGAGTCACCCTTCAGGGGAAGGTCTTGGAGAAATTGGTGGTGGCTCATTTAGGGTCTCACCAGAAGGGGCTGCAGCGTTACACCAAGCACAGGAGAAAGATGCTCCTTCAGCTTTCTCAGATAAACAAATAAAATAAAATAAATAATCCAGTGAGCCCAAACTGGCAGGGCTACAAGCCCTCTTTCCCAGTTGATTGTGGCAATTTTTGGCAAAATTCAGCTGTTTCTCTTTCGGTTTTGTTTTTGGGGTTTTTTTTGTTTATTTTTTTTTTTAAGACGACACCGTGTACCTCTTTGTTGTGAATCATCCCCATCAGAAGAGCACAGTAGAAGTGTTTAAATTTGTGGAAGATGACAATTCTCTCGTACACCTGAAAACCATTCGACACGACCTTCTGACCAGGTATTGGAGCCAAAATCTGTCCTTCCCCAGAACAGGCTGCTTTGGTAAAATCCAAACTAGGATGATTTTGGTTTTAGGATATTATTAATATGAGATACTTTGTCTTTAACCAGCTTTCCTGTTTCTCTTACTGATTTCTTCTTATCTCTGTAATCAAAACCTGTGTCTCTCCAATCTCTTATGTAAATGAGATCTTCAATAGTTGGATCTCTAACTCAGTGTTAAGCGCCGCTGTGGCCAATGCCGGTGAATTAGCTTGGCATCCATTTCTCTTTCTCTCACGTAACCCACTCTGAGATCATTGCAGATATGAGTCTTCAGGTATTCTATTATTCTGAATTTGCTACACTGTAAAACATACTTTTAGCTTTTTCCTCTTTTTTTTTTTTGCATACAAAATTTTCTTGGTCTGTCCTACTGCAAAATGACCATAAGATAAACAGAGCCTGAAAGAAAAAAAAGTTGTCACAATTCCTGCCTGTTCTCTGGTTTCCAGTAGAATGTACTCAAAAGAGAGAACTTCCACGGGCATGTAGACAGGTCACCAGGTCTATGGTCGTCTTCAGTGCTGCACGGTCCTGGCCCATGTAAAAGAGGATAGAAGTAAAAAGGGTATACTGTATTTGCAAGCCCTCTATGTCTATGAGATGACCATGTCCTGGTTGGAATCTGGGCCATGCTACAACACTCCTTCACACCTCTCATTTCAGTCTTTTACCTATTTTTCTCCCTCTCTTCTTATTTTTTTTAGTGTGAATGATATAGTAGCTATGGGACCGGACAGCTTTTATGCTACCAACGACCACTACTTCTCTGACTTCATCTTGATGTTCCTGGAGATGTTCTTGGGTTTGACTTGGTCCAATGTTGTTTACTACAGTCCAAAAGAAGTTAAAGAAGTAGCAGCTGGGTTTTATTCGGCCAATGGAATTAACATTTCACCCGACAGAAAGTAAGTTTCCCCTTGCTTCAGAATTTGTTTGATCACCCAAAAGAATCCCGAAATCCTCATTTATACATGTGGAAAAGCGTCTAAATTGGCTTGTGTAAGGCAAGGCGCCAGCCGTACAACGTAAGCGAGGTGAAGGGTTTGTAGAACAGAAGTCGTGTGTCTCAGTCTTTAGCTAGAGGCAATGTTTGCTGCTTTGCGTGGTGGTTTATATGCAGTAAGATCAAATGCTGCTGCATTTTACTCAGCCGGTATAGCAATGTGTGTCTATTACTTGCAAGGGTTAATGGGGCAGAATTTCTGACGTGGGGGATGCTCCGCACTCCCAGAGTCTGGAGGACTGAATTAGCCAGTGGTGTGGCTGAGGCAGGTGATCCGAAATGAAAAATAAAGCGTAGTCGTGGATCTGACAGTCCAAGCCCTGCTCTGGTGTCGTAACGGGGGAGCTGGCAGAGTGTGGAGCTACGCTGGCGTCTCAGCAGGTTGGCTGCAGTTCAGCGCCCTGTGGCCTGCTTGCAATGCCTGTTGCTATGCGAGAACTGTGGGCTGGCATTCCTCACGGGAAGAGCTGGGATTGCGCAGGTGGAACTGACTGGTTTTGGTGTCTGCTGACTCATACGCATTGCTAAGAGGTGCTTTCTTTTGAAGGTACATCTATGTTGCAGATGTATTTGATCATAATGTCCATGTTATGGAAAAACATGCTAACTGGAATTTAACCCATGTGAAGGTAAGGTGCTGCTGTTCCATAAAAAAGGGGCATGTATGAATTTTGGACAGAGTAGTCCCCCGTGTACGCTTGAGATTTCAGCCTGATCATGTATGTTCTGGGTGGCTCCGGCTGTGGGTTTGCAGAGGTGCCCGTTGCAGAGCTTCATGTCTTCCACCCTCACACCGACGACCAGAAAGGTGTCCTCAGGTGTGCTGTAGAGCCACGGTAGAAGCCTGCCTCAATCAGTGCGGGCCAGTCCACAAAGCACTGCAGTAACCAACACCAGCGTAGCTGTGAATGGGGCAAGCTCAGAGCAGCAGGGAGGTGTCTCATGGCATGGAGGAGGGGATGAAGCATAGTGAGCGAAAAAAAACACAACAGCCATGAGGCAGAAAACAGTTTTTAAAAAAAACAGTCCGAGTTTTGTCAGATGAGAGTCTTGGACAAGTCTATTGGTTATGTTGTAGTTTGCTTCCAGGGCTTCTGATTGCTTTAACCTCTCTTCTTTTTCATCCGTGACGGATAGGCACTGCAGCTGGACACTCTGGTTGACAACCTGTCTATTGACCCTCAGACTGGAGATATCTGGACAGGGTGTCATCCCAATGGGATGAAGCTGTTCTACGACGATCCTGAAAATCTGCCTGCCTCTGAGGTGCCTTTTGGGAGACGCTGGTGTCGTGGCTCTGTCTGTGCCAGAAAGCTGCTCTGTTCAAATCCCCCTGGCGTAACTTAACTCTGCGGTATAGAATCATAGAGTGGTTTGAGTTGGAACGGACCTTAAAGCCCATCCAGTTCCAATCCCCTGCCCTGGGCAGAGACACCTCCCACCAGACCAGGTTGCTCCAGGCCCCTCCAACCTGCCCTCGAACCCCTCCAGGGATGGGGCAGCCACAGCTTCTCTGGGCAACCTGGGCCAGGCTCTCACCACCCTCACAGCAAAGTTGTTCTTCCCCACATCTCATCTCCATCTCCCTTCTTTCGGTGTCAAACCCTTCCCCCTTGTCCTCTGCCTTCCCTCCCTGATCCAGAGTCCCTCCCCATTTCTCCTGGAGCCCCTTTAGGGACTGGAAGGGGCTCTAAGGTCTCCCCGGAGCCTTCTCTTCTCCAGGCTGAACACCCCCCAACTGTCTCAGCCTGTCCTCTTACATAGAGAAGAGCCTTCCCAGCCCATGTGAAAGCAAAGGCTGAGCTGGTGTCCAGCTTACAGCTCCTGCTCTCCAGTGGAAAGCCTGAGCAGCACATGCTCACTAACAAACTCCGATTCAGATCCTTAGGAGACAACTGAATGGTTTCCACCCAGCAGCTCAGTCATGCTGGACTCCTCAGGCTGCTTTCTGTGCAGCTGTGGCCCTGCAATCAGATTTTGATGAACTGTGTTGATTACCGAGCCAGCACCTCTTTGCCAAACAAAAAAGTAATTGACTGAGTGCAAAGCACTCAGCAGAAGCGTTCGCCCGGGAGTGATTTATCTGTGCAAGTGTGGCTCATCAGCAGGTGACACTGTAATTATTCTTCCCTTCTGCAATCAATGGGATACTGGCATCAGCGCAGGTCGCTGGTTGGAGCCCGTTTGGTTTCAGCTGTCCCATAAGATGCTTTTCAACATTATCCTGTTCAACAGCAGTAGATTTAAGATACTAGAATCATAGGATGGTTCGGGTTGGAAGGGACCTTAAACATCATCAAGTTCCAACCCCATAACTAAGCCAGTTTTTTGTCTGGAAAAAGCATGAAAATAAGATGATGTTGAGTAATTCCTAGGCTGGAAAAAAACCGTGCACATGCCTAGAGCTGGGGTGGCTGCCTTCCTTCCTTCCTTGCTGGGGTGGAGTCTCTATTGCACAACCACTTAAAAAAATATAACGGGTCTTCATGGACCACGCTTGGCTGGAGCAGAAATTGTGGCCCTATCACAGGAATCACTTGGTTGCAGTTATCAGCAGCTGATGAACCAAGCTAATTTGTTTAAATTAACATCCCTTCCTGGGTGGAGGGTCTCCACCTGCGGCTGTTTCAGCAGATACATCCCCCTTCCCCCGGCAGGTCCTGCGCATCCAGAACATCCTCTCGGAGGAGCCGGCGGTTACCCGCGTCTACGCCGACAACGGCTCTGTGCTGCAGGGCACCTCGGTGGCATCCATCTACCAGGGGAAGCTGCTCATCGGCACCGTCTTCCACAGAGCTCTCTACTGCCAGCTATAGCTCCTCCCGCGGGTAGGGTCTGCTGCCGTGGACGGGGCTGGATTCCTTGGGAACGCGCTTAGTTTCCACTAGATTTCCTAACGACAGGACTGTTCCAGTAGAGGTGAGCTTGACTCATGGAAACCTAGCGTAGCCTTCCTCTCCCAAATGAGAGTTTCATGCAATAGTAAAGGAAATGGAACCAAGGTGAGAAATTAGTTTATCATCTGTGTAACGCGGAGGACCCCGTCTCAGCAGCAGAGGGTAACCTTGACGTTCAAATGCGGATTGCAGATGCCTAAAATGTCAGACACTGAATTATCTGTTGCAACTGGATTTCTGCTGTTTGTTTTTGTTTTCCCCTGAAGAAAAATTGGTTTTGTAAAAGAGAATTGCTAACTGCCAGCGTGGTGTGTGCTTTCTTGTCAACAGCCTCTCGGCTTCCCCAGCGATTGTGCGAAGGGCTCTTCTTCTGAACCTTCCTGTTGGCTTTTCCTGGCACTTCTAAAATAAGTGGAAGGAGAATAAATGTTATTTCAGTCTCGTTTCTTCCCTTTTTCCCCTTTAAGCCATTTCCTGATGTTACTTCAGTTTCATAAATTTGTCTTTGTCCTACTGAGAAAAGAGGAGGGGGCATCACTTTGGAGTGGTTTCTTAATGAGTCTTCAAAGGGAGTTTTAAAAAAGGCCTTTTTCTTCTTAAAGAGTGGGCACTGACTCCCGAGCACCTTCAAGCACCTTCAATGAAAAGTGCATTGGCAGTTACTGTCTGTCACAGCAAAGGGAGCATTTCTGGGTGCTCTGCCATGGTGATTACCCCCAGGTGTGGGTCACGCATGGGTCTTCTGTGTTTGACTTCCAGTTTGTACAGAGCTGATTCCTGCTGGGCTTCAGGGCAGCAGGACAGAATCATGGAATCACAGAATTATAGAATTGCCTGGGTTGGAAGGGGCCTTTCAGATCATCGAGTCCAACCATCAACCCAACACTGACAAAAGCCATCACTAAACCATGTCCCTCAGCACCACGTCTGCCCGGCTTTTAAATCCCTCCAGGGATGGTGACTCCACCACTTCCCTGAGCAGCCTCTTCCAAGGCTTGACAACCCTTTCAGTGTAAAAATTTTTCCTAATATCCAATCTGAACCTCCCGTGAAGCAACTTGAGGCCATTTCCTCTTGTCCCATGGCCTGTGACTTGGGAGAAGAGACCGACCCCCCCTGGCTACACCCTCCTTTCAGGAGTTGTAGAGAGCGAGAAGGTCTCCCCTCAACCTCCTTTTCTCCAGGCTGAACACCCCCAGCTCCCTCAGCCTCTCCTCATAAGACTTGGTCTCCAGACCCCTCACCAGCTCCATTGCCCTTCTCTGGACCTGCTCCAGACCCCCAGTGTCTTTCTTTGGATGGTTGTGCTCCTCCCCAGTACAGCATCCACCTTCCCTGAACTCCGCATCATGCTGTGATTCTGTAGCAACAGCAATTGCTGGTGTTTGTGATGTTTCCTGTACAGACACCACATGCTGCAGCTGGCCGGTGATGGATCGAGGGGGAGACATGAGCTTTGAGGGCCACCGTGGGGCTGACTGACCCCGTCCCTTGGGTACGAGCAGGTCCATGCATAGACTGTGCTCTCGGCTCCTCTCCAAAGTGCCCACGGTTCATCTGGGGACTGGAGCACTGCCCGGGGTCTGCCGCCTGCCAGCCTTTGGAGGTGTTGGTGATGGGGTCCCATCCCTTCAGATCACGGCTTCACGTCTTTCTCTACCCCTGGCACGCAGACAGAGCAGAGCCCACCCTGAAGGAGGGGCAGCTTTTGTCCCGTCCCTTTGCTGGACTCACCTTTGGCATCGCCAAGCACCCGAGAATGTGATTTACCGTAGCTCTGGGTTTGAAGCTCCTTCCTCAGAGATGTCTCTCCCTGCAGGACGTTTCCAGCTTCCCTGGGAAGCGCCGTGCTTTCCTGCAGGAACCTGTAATCCCTTTTCAGCCCCGAGGAACAGACAAACAGACGTTGTTCCCGGAGCCCAGGCAGAAAAACACTGCTCTGAAGGAAGTTCTCACAATAAGGAGAGGTTGGGCGATTAACTGGTTCACAATTAGCCAACAACATTCTGCACTAGCCTTTAAAAGTAATTATTTTAGGCTTGTGCCACTCTTTGTTCTCAAGTAAATTAAGCGCCGACCAGTCCCTCCGCCGGGGCTGGGTTTGCTCTGCGGCTGCAAGAGCCGGCGTTTCCCTCAGCAGGGGCAGAAATAACCCACCAAAACACTAATTTCATGTTTCCCAGCAGCTTAGAACATCTTCAAATGAGCATATCTACATGTTCTTGGACCTTCTACTTTTTTTGTTGGTTTTGGCCTTTCAGAAAATAAAAGAATATGTTCACTCATCACTGAATTTTTTTTTCTTTTTCTTTTTATCTTTTTTAAACTATTTTTATACTCAAGCTTTTCTCAGCAGCCTGTCTGCAGGCGTGCCAGCGATGGGCCTTACCTTCCCCTAAAGCATTTGAGAGGAGAGGGATTGTAGGAGGATTTTGTACCTGCTATTGCTAAAATAGTGACATTTTGAATTTTAACCCGAGGCGAGGAGGGTGGGAAGCCTGTTGCCAACCTCCCCAGGGGTGTCCCAGCCTCCCAGCGTGGAGGTGGGAATTGGGACCGGGCCACCGTGAATTACAGCAATGTGGGGCAGGACATTCTACACATCAGCCGTGGGCTAACAGCCTCTTAATACACCTGTTTTAATTCAGACAATAATTTTATGGATTGTGGACTCCTCTCATCCTCCTGCAGGTGGTGGTGATGTTAGCAGAAAGCAAGATTTATGGTTCAGGCACCAGGAAAGGCAGAGGGGGTTGGAGAGATTAAACCCAGAGCATTTGGCCTAGATTCTGCCAGATGGAAATCCACCCAAAGGAGGGCACAAATTGGACAGTCTGTGCCCTCCACTTTAGTAAAAACATATAAATAATAAAGATACCTTAAATGCATTCAGCAGAAGAACTGCTGCATTTTGAATGCAAAAAAATGCCCATTACAACTAGTCTATCCTTGAGCCTAAAATGTTCTAAATACCCAAATCAATCCAGGTCTTTTAAACACACACACAGTGACCAGCATCAGCGGGAAGGCAGCCCATTTTTTACATCAATCTGCAACAAATTGCAAAACATTTTTACATCAATCTGCACCATTTCATCTGCACATGAAGAAAAAAAGACCATTCTCTTTCCTTACTCTTTTTTTTTTTTTTTTGCTTCTTTTTACATAATTACAGATTGTAAACAAGATCTGCTCAGAGGCCAGAGAATCGTGCCAATTTGGCCAACAGCTGGGATTGAAATAATCTTCAGCTGCGAGCAGAAGGAAGGGAAGCACAAATAGGGCGTCCCCCCCATCTCCCACCCCCCCGGGGCAGCAGCCGCCGTCCCCTCGCACTCACCGTTTATCGTGGCTTCTGGAAGGAGCAGCAAGTTGGGCAGGAAAGTCAGGACTCGATACAGATTCTAATAAAGATTCAGGATTTCTCATTTTATTGCATTCGTTGTCTAACAACAATAATACTCATTGGCAAGAAATTTATTTACACTTAACAAATTAACTTTAAACCACAAGGCTCCGTTGTTTGTATTTAAACTGTAAGAAAACAAAGGGCCACCGTGATGTTTGGTTTCGATGTCTCCCGATAACTAAATATTAACCGAAGTTATTTTGGGGAAAAACTCAGCAATCTAGAGAAGTTCATACCAACCAAGCACAAGAGAACAAGCTCAGACATGGCACTACTGTGTCTTTCATGCAGATGAATCCGACACCAAGATGTACAAACAAAAAAGTTCAGGATAACATGCACTTCATATACATTTGACCTCTTTAAAAAAAAAAAAAAAAAAAAAAAAGAAAAAGGAAAAAAAATATTGAAGCGCAACCACCTCTTTAACCATATAAAAACAATGTAAGAAGCCAGTTTTTACAGTGAGCACAGTGCATTTTAGCCCTCTGGCTGCCTGGTTTTCCAGCAACGTGTCCATCGCTTGGCAGTGACCAGTGAGTGACCGTCGCAGCGTGATGGGAAAATACAAAAGCCGTTGTTGGGACAGTAAATGTGTGTGGGAAAGAGAGTCAGGAGAGGTTCACTGTGCTCTCCCGGCTCCCAAACGAGCTGGCTTCTCCTCACCTCTGCTGCCCTGGGATTCCCCTTCCCTTTGGAACAGGCAGCTCCAGGCACCACCACCAAACCTCCCAGTGCTTCCCATTCGCCCATCTTTTAAACCATGGCTTAACACCGACAGTGCAAGTACCACCATTCCTACTGCCAGCTGGTGACAGAAAGCTCGTTTTATAATGAGGGATCTGAGGGCTCAGTGTCACGACGGAGGTGTCACAGCTTTGAAAAATCAGTTTTACAGTGGGAAAAAGTACATCCGGGAGGATAACAAAAGGGGTTGTGCCATCTGCAGATGACCCACGCTGCGCTGAGTGGGTAAAGCCACCTCGGATGCCCCTCAATCCTGCTCAAAAAGGAGCTGCTGAAAGCGCTCCAACAGAAATCAAAGTTAGGGTTAAAAAGATAAAAAAAAGGTTTCCTTCCTTGAATACTAAAAAACTCCAATAGACCGATCCTGCCAACTTCCCACCCCAAAAAAACAACCCGAGGACGACATGCAGGAGGACCTACAGGGGACCACTCTGCCTACGGTTTTAACAAAACTTTAAAATCTTCTCACCTGCAAAAATCTGTGAAACCCCCTGAGAGAAGAGCGAGCAAAGCTGCCAGCGGAGAGTGGGGTGAGCACACCGGGGAGACCCAGGGGGTGGGCTCTGGCCCCCCGAGCTCGATTCAAAGAGGGAATCAAGCCACAAATCACTTCAGGATTGCCAAAAAGACCAATCAATGTCATTATTTTCAATCACTGATTTAACAAAACTAAACCCAAACCATCACACTGCTCTGCGCACTCTGCCCATTTTGACTGTTTAAAGACTTAAAACTTCATTAACGATGTGCTGCTTTTTTCAAATGTCTTTTCAGTGTTATTTTCAGTGTTCTGGACCAGGACACAGGTTTCCTGAGGTTTTCAAGTGAGGGAGAGTACAGAATAAGGGAAATGCCATTAACAGGGTCCAGCCCCTCTATGACTTACTTTGAGGGTAGTGCGGGGGACCAGGCAACACCTAAAAAGAGCAAGATCGGGTCTGGCTTTTACTTCGACAACATTTTCTCTCGGTAATCGCATGGCTAAGAAATCAACACAAGACTTAATTCTTGCAAACTTCCCCAAAATGTCAGCCCCGAGAACCGCACAGACGGGAGTACGGATTCCGCAACCAACTACAGCTGAACCCGTGCGAACCCTTCCTTTCCATTTTCGGTGCTGTGAGGGCACCTGGAATGGTACTTAATGGCCAGACACAACTAGATGATGGTCATCGTCCATCCAACTGTGGAACTGGATTCTGCACCATTAACAAGAGTGGCATTTCTTTCTCTGACTTAAAAGCAGGACACAATTCAATCTCACAAAGCACACACCATTGCCCACCCCTCACTCGCCAGCACGTGAGGCGGGAGATGAAGGTGGAGGAGGCTTTGAGGGAAGCAACGAAGGACGAGGAACCCCCGTGCCCAGTGCAAAGCCCCTCTGAATGTCAATGAGAGCCTGGCAAGCGTCAGAGGAAAGCTGTGCAGTAATTCTTGCAAAAGCTCCATTTTTGTGGTATCCCTGCAGCTGACCAGTCATAGCACAATAGATACCTATGCAAAAAATGTAACAAGCGGAAAAAAATGCAGAAGCATTTGTACACACTGAGATACAAACATCACTTAACTCTGTTCATCTTCTAATACTGGCTTTTGTCCCGCTGTGCGATTGCAACCTTCGGACTAGGACAGGCTCCACTTGCCGTGATCACCACCAGA
The DNA here is from genome assembly GCA_013399435.1 of Arenaria interpres. NCBI lineage: Eukaryota > Metazoa > Chordata > Aves > Charadriiformes > Scolopacidae > Arenaria > Arenaria interpres. The sequence goes on along the minus strand of VXAK01025620.1, from coordinate 109,549 downwards.
GCAGCTCGGAGCGGCGGGTGAAATGCCAGCAGCGGGGATTACCCTGGGAACGGGTCAGGCTTCTGCCCCATCTCTCGGTCCCGAAACACCCGGGCAGACTGAAACCGAAGTGGGGAGTTTTAACACGTACGTCGCGTGGGAGCAGCACCCCTCGCGGGAAAATACTGGCTGGAAGGGAGTCACGTCAGTGTGTGCGGCTCATCTGGGCAGAGCAAGGAGCCATCCCGCTCTCCAGAACCTCAGTAAAAATAGCAGCACTCCTAGGACTAAAGTAACCTGAGTGCTGTATCTTTTATTTCCTATTTTTCAGAGTTCCATCTTTTGCTAATTCTCCTCTCCTCACCCTCTAAGAGGCTCGGTATCTCCACAACCTGGCAATACCCCAGCAACGAGCAGGACGAGGGCTTACAGAGCTGGCCAACACGGTGACCAGGGGGAAGTGAACGCCACCAGCCTGCTGGGGCCACCAAGGCGTAAGGATGACAGGGACGCAGAGCCAGAGGTGTGGGAACACCAGCACAGAGGTTTATCGGTGTCCGGACCCATCAGCGTATCAGAATTGCTTTAGCTCCGCACATAAATGGGCAAAAGTAGGCGCCAGCTACATCTGCAGGTGAGCCCGAAGAGACAGTCCTTCAGCCACTGAGCCTGCAGTATTTGTCTCCTGTTATTAAACAAACCCCCACCTTAGTCTGACTTGGCACTGCTTTAAGGGAAGTTCAAGTTAAGAATGATGAGACATCCCCATCTTACGTTTCATGTACGTCACTACACGATACAAGGGGTAAAAGCGCAACACAACTCTCAAGGTACCACAGACCAGCGATAAGAGCTTCAAACCCCACCGGTCCTTCCATCTCTTACTCCCAGAAAGGAGTCACCTGACTTAAGAAAAGGAACCACGTAAATCTCTTTTATCACAGAAAGAAGAGCAAAACTCTTGACATGGCTTGGTTTGCTTAGTTTTCACGTGCTGATCAAAATGTATTTTATGCTTTTATTTTCAATTTAAGCTACTGGTTTTTCAGTTGGTTTTTTTTTTTCAGCTAGGCTTTTTTTGTGGGTTTTGTTGTGGTTTTTTTTTTTTCACTCCAAGAATTACAAAGTAACATTACCACAAAGCAATAAAAAAACCCTGAACACTTAAAGAACTTAAGTTGAATTAGTTATTCTGCAGAGTAAGAATCTGATTTGCGGAGAGATTAACTAGGCACTGTTCTAAGTAGCAAGAATGAAAACTCGGTGTATAATGCCAAGCCGTCTGCTCAGGTTTCTAGGAAAACAAAGAACATAAAACAGGGACATCACCTTAGATTACTATATACAACCACTTAAACGTTACTACAATGTAAACAGAATTTAAAAGGAAAATCACCATTGAATGCATTTATCAACATTGTATTTAAAACATTAAATTTCCAGTTTCTTTCGGATAAGCTCTCTGACTCGGGTGTAACAGAGCAGTAGCTTTACGACGCCGTTAAACATCTGTGTAATTTTTCTCCTACAAAGAGTGCAGAAAGATTCACTGCAATGTGGAATTCTTGTTAGCAGGTGCATTTTTTTTTGCCAGTGGTCTATCTCAAGAAATGTATCACAAGAAATAGCAGGAAGTATCTTCTTACAGCAATTTCATCTTTAGATCTGAATAACATGTACATCAGAAACTTGTAGAAATTGGATTTGGAAGGAACAATAAAGCTAATACTAAGTAGATCTGGTGCGTATTAGTTTTGAACAAACGAGCCTCTTTCCATTTACAGACCATTTTACATGTCAAAGGAATTATCAGGATCAAAAGAAATTTAACTATAAACATTGCACCCCAACTGCTTCAAATCAGAGAACTTTACAGACACGGATCCAAATGTCATAAAGTATGGAGCAGAAGAGAAGCCAAGCCAAACTAGAACAAACATCTCCTTTGAAAGAATTCAATATTTGGATTTTTTTTTTTTTTTAGACTGGAAAATTTTTTAAGCTCAAGACTCTAACTTTGCATCAAGACCCTAAACAATTCCTGGGCTGGCACGGGGAGATGACGACGGCAACTTCCCAGACGCATGGGAGGGAAGCCGTTTCTCAAGGATAAACGTTGCTGCGTGGCCAGCTTTGGCTACAGAGCAGTAAGATAACACCTCCAGCTCCTCGCTGTGGGTATTCGCCTGTTCTCTGTCCGTTCTTTTCAAGAAATATTGACTATTTTAATACCGCCCTTAAGAGGCAGTAACACCACGCCGTGTGAGCCACACACTGGCATAGTCAACGCTCCACCGATGGCCTCACACACCAGGACAACAGGAATCTCTGAAGGACGTGATACCACCACTTTTAAGCCATCAAAACACTCTACAGCCTATGCCCAAAAATTCAGGTTTTGGTAGGGATGTTCTTTAAACAGGTCAATCAGAACAGTTAATATCTGGCAGCTTTGGATTTAGCAACCTTCGCCTCCACGGCAGCACTAATCTTAACAGCAACATCCTGAATTTCACATTAACCAGAATCCCTCCTCTTCCTCTTCTTAAAGTGCACTTCTGTAAAAACTGAAAATCTTCAGCAAACTCAAGTTTGATAATCATTTCCGACAACAGCTTTGTAACAGCACAGCACAAAACTGATTCTCCCAATGCTTACTGCAGAATGGATCTGACGACGTGGCGTTTTTCTTGGGAAAACAAAACCTCAAAACAAAATAAGCCCAGTTTCCTGTTGAAAACACATGAGAACGGAAGGGGAGTGTGCTATAAGAAAGTTGCCTACACACTGGGAGCACAATGAAATTTATACAGATCTATGCGCTGTGCTCTAGTTAGAAATTCATCCTTGCTCAGATATCCAAAGGATAAATGTTATCCTCAGATTTCTGTGTAAACCCACATAATCGTTTAAGGCTTTGCCTCCTTCCTGGATTAACTATTGTACAGTCAACAGAAAGAGTGTCACCTACTGTCTTTCTCCCAGGGGGTATCGACTCTCCTGTCTTTATCTCCAGTGTATAAGAAGTCACCGAACAGTTGTGTTTCCGGAGCAGCGTCGGTTCGAGGTGGTGAGGGGAGATGAAACGTCCTCCAGCGGACGGAATCGAGTACCCAAACACCGCAAAGACGCTGAATTTCCAGTTGGAAAGTTAAGTCAACTTTTACCGGGCAAGCACAGCTCCCGTCACCCAGCCGCAGAAAGGCGCACCAGTGGCTCCCACTGCCCGTCCCGCTCAGGAGGTGGAGCAGCCGACCCTGCTCCTCGGCATCATGCTGGTTACTGCAGTGACCCAACACACGGAGCTCAACAGAGAAGGGGAGTTTGGAAGGAAAACACCGCCACACGAATAGGAAATCTGTCAGCTCTCAACAACAACGAAACAAACCGAGGGGCTGGGGGTGGTTTCACAGGGCAACAACAGCGAGCGTGAACTGGAGATGCGGGAAAATAAACCTACACCGTAGAGATTTCCATAGTCCTTCTACGCACAGCCCCGGCCCTCTGTACACACTCCCAGTAACCAAGGCAGGAAAGCTGAAGGGGCACCAGGGTGGGTACGAGTTTCTCTTCCCTTGGCGTGCCCCCACTTTCCCAACTTTCCCCAACTCCTGCTCGTCACTGCTCGTTAGTGCCCTCTGTCGCATCTGATGAAGGCTTGTCTGCTTTCTTCGATTTCCTCTGCAGTTGCTCTTGTTCCTTCTTCCGAAGCTTTTCCCTTTGCTTCTCCATTTTCTCTTGAGCTTTGCGAGCCTTCTCCAGGGATGCTTTCATTTCCTTCAGCTTTTTTTTAATGATTGCTCTGTCCTGGGAAGATGTGATACCAAGAGCCTGAGGTGGAGGAAACAAAATTAAAAAAGAAAAATCATTTCATGCAGTTTAGTCTATTACATTTTTTTTTTCATATTCTGGTAATAACTCTGCTGAGGTAGCAGACTGTAAGAACTAAGCAAATTTGAGACAGACGCAGATATGTTATTGATGTGTAAATAATACAATTCTGTACTACTTTCCATGCTTTCCATCTCTAGAATATTAAAGAATTAGATCTCATTGCCACCACCAACGTTGATTTCATTGATCAAATGAGATAAATAAAGATTAACTATTGCCTGAAGTCATCTAGGTCTACACAGAACAAAACCATCCAATTCTCACTGCTAAGCCTTAGCCAAAAGTCCACCTGTTCCCTTCTAAAACCCCTGGAGTTGGGGAAATGCCAGCAAAAAAACGCAGAAAGGAAAGACTAAACTTTGACTTTCAGATCTACTGCGCCTCCCACAACTCCGTCCTGTAATTGTTTCTGACAAAAGTAGGCTTGTGTTTTCGCTACAAGAAACAGTGCAGAATTTATACATCAAAACCGTATTTAGTTCTGACACAGTACAATTGGCATCAGCTTCTGCCTCCAGCCTCCCAGAAATCTGTTCTTCAGTTGCTGCTTCTGATGTATTTCTATTTACTATTTTCTCTGAATCACCCTTTTGCAAAGAGAGCTGATGAGGGATCCATGCATGAAATACCACTCACACACGCTGCTATAGGATTTACACACGCAGAGAGGGGTACGTTATAGACGCCCAGAGCTGTCACAAAGCAAACGCTCTCTGCTCCTGAAGCTCCTGAATCCAAGTGTGTTTGGGAATTTCTTAAAGCGTTGCTGTGGCTTTATACTTGGTGTTTATTATTCCAATCTATCACCACCCCACAACACAGGGATTCACCGCTTTCTGGCCGAATTCTTACCTCCCTTAAGACGACCTGAAGTGATAATAAACACTGCAGTCAGTCCTGCAGCCCAGCCAGTCCCTTACCTTGAGCTTGCTCCCGTCCAGCTGAAGGAGATGCTCCCCGTTGATGTTCTGGGCGCTGAATTCGGAAACGTACTGCTCGAGGTTGAGGCTCATTAACCAGTGGGAAACCTGCTGCACGCTCCACTCCGGGACCGCACGGCTCTGGCACTGGCTGTGCTTCGGGGACTGTCCGTCGTCGAGGATCTGCGACAAAAACGCGCACCACTGCTATTAAAAGGGTAACATGGACGAGTAACAACCTTTTTTTTCTCTTTTTTTTCCCTGTACACACTGCCAGCATCAGAGCAGAGGTACCTGGACTACCTTTACACTGCAACAGCAACAATTTCACACTGCTGTATTACACCTGTACGTAACCAGGTATCTAAGAATTGGTACCCAGAAAGTCTTCTATGTATAAACAGAAGAAGAAGAAGGAAGTGGCATTCCTTTTAGCCCAAACAGGGGGTGAAATGGCCGGGTGGCACAACTCAAAACAGGTATGTATCTATGATTCTATGCTCCTGTTCCCTTGCAAGATTGTCATCCTTCCAATTAGACTTGTTTCTAAAGGATGCGGTGAATTCTGCATTCCAATTCCTGGGCTCATTCACTGGTCTTTATGATGTGTCTAAGCTATAAAATAAGAAATTCAGGGGAAAAAGAGCCTCCCAAAACCACTCTAAAGTTCAAAGGGTTGACACCAAACAGCCAGTGAGACTGAGACTGTCTATGGAAGACTATGAGATGACACAGAGGAACACACAGCGATCTCACAGCCCTGGCCCTGCTCCCATCACCTTGTGCCGAGGAGGAGGAAGGTACAGTAACAGCACCAGGAAGGGCAGGTGGGGGTCCCAGCTGCCAGGGGCAGCCCCGTGTCCCTGCTCTGCCACTCCATTCCACCCAGGGATATGCCAGCGGGGCCCGAAACAAACGCTGCTCTGTCCCAGCCGTGGCCAGCAAAGCAGCTGCCACTGGCCCCTGCTGCCAGAGAGACTTTTACGCCGGGTTAGATGGTGCTGGCAGCTCTCTCAGTTCTCGGGGCTGGGGAAAAGACAATTTAAGCACTATCTTTCCCTTCTCCTATCGCCAGCAGGAGCTCAGAGCAGCTGATGCTGGGCCAGGTGGGTTCGCTCCCACACGGACCCTCCTCCCTCTTCCAGCATTCCGTAAAAACTGCAATTTGCTACGGCCTCCAGAACCCTGAGCAGGAAGGAGAGGGGAACCGAAGACGAGGGGAGAGGAGCCAGTGACATCTGCACGTTGTGCTCGAACGAGGGGTTTTGCCACACAACAGGGTAAAACAAGGAATGTGCATCTGCAAATGAGAGGACAGGTTGCCACGCGATGGTCACAGGGTTCACCACAACAGCACACCAGTATCTCACCTCATCATCAATCATATCCAGGCTCTGAGTGAGGGAGCAACAAAGAAATGGGAAAGAAAAGCATTATAGAAACAAAATACAGAACATGTAACAGCATGTAAAAGTTCAGGCAAGGGCAGCACCAAGATTTGCAAACAGATATGGCTACTCAAAACCAAAGAGATTTCTTTAAAACAAAAAATTACTTCCAGAAGCAGAGGTTATGTTGGAAGCTCAGCACACACATGATTTGGCAGCTAAACCTGAGACTGTGCCAAAGAAACCCCCTCGCAGTTCCTGGTCCAGGCACCCTAGAACCAGGGGGAACCTTCCTGATGGCTCCAATTGCAAGAGCAAAAACTCCTTAATTAGAGGAGAAAAACCTGCAAGAACTGGGTTCCCTCCCCACATTTCCATTTTTTTCGTCTCCTTCAAATAATCCTGAGGATCTGGCAGAGGAGCCCGAGCCCAGGGGCGCTGGCAGCATCGGGCTGTGGGAGGCTGAGGAGCAGCGCTGGCCTCATCCCCGGCCAGGGGCTGCGGGGGCTTCCCCTGCGGTTCCTCCTGAACAGGCTTTGTATTTCAGAGGTGATAACAGAGAGAGCTGAACAAGCAAAATCCGAGCTTTTAATCCAATACCACTGGGAACAGGGCATTGTCACAATAAAATCCATCATATAAGGGGAATGAAACATGGTAAGAAAATGAAATGTATTACCAAGATAGCACTAATACTAAAGAAAGTGTAAATGATGCCTCTGTTATTTTTAGTAAACCACAGAATATACAGACCTGTCTGCACTCTCCTATGATTCTTATAAATTTTTGCAGTAAGTAACTTCTAAAGAATGGTTGGTGTTTTTAGACTTGCATTTTGGTAAATGGGGTTGCACAGAACAGTTCTCCCTTAAACCTGGCAGAGCACGAGGCAGTAACAGAACAAACCTCACCATCATTAAAAACATAAGACATAGATACTTCAAGGTCCCCCTCCCTAGAAAAAAAACCTGTCTCAAACCTCACATGAAAAAAGTGAAGTTCTTACGGAGTGTTTGTAAAAGAATGAAAGCACAGGTTTCCCGAGTCAAATTGTACAACTTCACTGACAACCCAGTTACAGAGCTCAGACCTTAAGAAAAGTATTTTCAATATATCGCATTCAGCTCAATTAAGTCACCAATGCACAGGGTTAGGAATGCTTTTTCCCATTATCATTGCTTGAAAAAGCTCTGGTTTGAAGCAACTGAATTCAAATCCACCGCACAAAGCGAGCACAAAGAATGCCAAGTGGATTGACACATAGACGTTCTGATCCATATACATCCAGCCAGGTACAGCAACGCACGACTACTGCATGTACAGGTCATTATTATTCAAATGTAGCAAAATAAAACTTAATCCAGGTGAAGGTGCCTTGCATTGCAACTACGTTTACCAAACTATACCGTGTATTATCTCAAAATTGCCTCAATTATGTCTAGTTTAGTGTATGTGTATATATATATATATCTATGGATCCACACGTACATATTTAGAACGCAGGAAAGATCTGTTCAGAACTGTGAGGATACAGCATCTCTTAGGAAACTAACTGCATTCGGCTCTCCTACCACAACACCATAGGACCTTTATTTCAAGTCATCATACAAACAAGAAAAATCATAATCTAGAAACCAAGGTTCATTTTCTTCTCCCATTCTACTGCCTGAAAAATACCACTTTATTATTTGATAATTATATAACTATCAAGCAAAATGCCACTGGAGGAAGAAAACAACAATTGCCCGCCTTAACCAATTTCATAAGCTTACCTCGTCTGACGACAGCACCAAAGAGTGCGAGAAACCTGGGGCTTTAGGTTCTGCTCCTAAACCGCTCAAATCAGCAGAACTTGTGCTGCTGGGACTGAAATCATCATTGAACGTGAAATTCTGTGGAGAAAAAGACGAGTTAGGATGAGCAAATGATCTCATTTGTGCCCCTAAAAGGGAAATTTGCTTTCTGGCTTCCAGGGTGGCATAGTTCAGGAGTGATTTCAATCATCCTCCAAAGCAGGTACAACACACAGGAGAAAGCTTAACTTTTAGTATTGTTAATATTTATAGAATACACAGGAGTTTCACCACTGTGTACTTCAAAAGACACCTTTGCCATCTTAATGCCTCGATGAATAGCAAGGGGGTCTGAAAGCAATTTCCAGGCTCCCTCTTAAGATTCAGGCTCTTATTCTGGAGCTAAATTACTGCTTCTGTGGGTTAATCGCTAGCATTTTAGTGTCCTCCACATATTTAGGACAAGCGTAGCCCAGGCAGCAGCAGAGAGAACAGGACAGAGGGTTAATTAGCAGAGAGAGGGCAGAACTGCTATGGGAAGAGCAAGAAGACCATCCTGTGAGTCCACTTCTGAGTCCCAAATAATCTCCTAGAAAAGTGAAAAGGTCTTCCCTCTTTGACTATACCTTTAGAAAAAAATGAAATTGAAAGTAAAAGAGATTTTGAATATTGAATGTTATTTACTGAAATGATAACCATAAAACAAACACGGGTTTTTCTCAACAATGCAGTGACGGACATCACACCTTCCAGCAAAGAAGAGAAAAAGCGTGCACGTATTTTGCAGGAATAAAGCAAAATCACCACCAAAAGTAGACAAAAATTAACAAGTATGTCACAAAAACCAAAATCTAAAAAAAAAATATAATTAAAAACACTGTGATATTCCATTTAAACTGAACATATAGCTGACAATATGGAGACCTCCAATCTCTCTAACATCTAAATGAATATCACATTCAATTAATCTTTGACATTCAACTTCAAAACATGGATCCAAACATCAAACCCAAAAACAACACTAAAAAAGTTATCTTTTCATCCTCCCCCGCCCCAAAGATATTTGACCTGTCTTTCCTGAAAACGAGAAGTCTTCCAAAAATATCAAGTGTTGGTCCTCTTAGTTTTGCAACTAAATATTGGTCCCGCACTTGAGCAGCAGCACAGGAATGGCTAATTTAAGAGTTCGCAAACTTTACAGAGAACATCAAAGCCTTTTTGTGATCAGTTTTCTCACACCTACATTTAGAATTCCTGTTCTGCTTTTCCCAGCTCTTTATAGGGGAGAAGAAAATCCGAGCAGCTTCCTTAATATGCAAACTTTTAGCCCCCACAGGGTTCCTAGGCCAGGAGTTCAACAGCTCTACCTCCTGGTGTGCGAAGAACATCTTTTTAAGTACTCTGATTCTGCTTTCACCTCTATTTTATGCAAGCTTCAGCTGCACGATGAATTTAAGTCTTTAAAATTTAATTTTCTATAGGAAAAGCACAAGGTAGCCAAGGCCTGCTGATAATTATGGCAGCAGGACACCCCCTCCAGCCTCACAGTAATTGTAAAGGGGGGTGCTTTTTTCCCCATTGGAAAATTATTTTCATACCATGTTTGTTTAAAGGGACAAACAGGACTCAGACCTGACATTTCTTTTTCAAAAGAAACAGGGTAACCGATTAATTTCTCTTTAGGGGTCTCCTCTGCGGGTCTAATTTGGGCTGGCCGGCCCTGTAGGGCTCTCCCCCCGCAAGGTAACCCAGCCTGGGGCACAGCAGGAGTAAGGAATCGCCAGCTTTTGGCACCAAAAGAGTAAGAAATGCCTGCAGGAACTGCTCTTGTGGACACGCATGCGTTTGGAGAAGACAAAGAAATCCGAGCTCCGATCCATATTCCCGGAGATAAAGCTGACAACCGTTCCTGCTTCTTTTTACCAGACCCATATAAAAAAATCAACTGCTGCAAGTTATAAGGAAATACAGGCAGAGAAATATTTTTCCAGAAATGAAAATAAACATGAAAAAGCAAAGTATATCACTATAATTAAAGGGTTATTTAAGGAGTTATCATGCTGAAACATTCATGCACATAGAAAGGAATCACACAGATGTATTGAATCGCAATAGTTCATATTTACAGTTCAAGCATCTTCATACAGAGAATTAAATCCACCATCCAGCATGCATGACAAACAGATTTCATTACTGGGGGGAAAAAAAGGCAGATGACTGATGGCATTCAGCATTTCTTCACTTGCAAACACCGCACGGGCCGGGTATCCCCGCAATCAGTCCTGAAGAATGCAGAAATTCTCTCTAAGCGAATACACCCATCTAGCATTTGCTCACTGGGTCCAAATGCTAATTCCCACTGGCACCACTGGTTTGCGTTACGGTACGGCACACCACGGTTAGTTCACCCAATTAATGTACGGTAAGAGAGAGTAAAAAGGCAGAGCGCGGGATGGTCCGAGGACAGGGATGCTCTGCTGGGATGAGCTGCAGCCGTACAATGAACACCATGCGCTGTTTATTGTAGTAGTCACATATTGGCCTGTTCTTTTCCCAGAGACACGAAGCCAATTATGCCGCTCAACACAGTGGGAAGAAGGTAGTTTTTGTTTTCTACCTTTGACCCTTTTTTAGCTGGGCTTATGTTTTCAGAGGAGGGTTCGGTTGAGCTGGTGGGCGACGGCAGGTTGCTGGAGGAGGTGGACCCCTTGCCACTCTCTCCGTACCATGCGAAGGGCACACAGTGTGGGAGAGAGGAGGATCGCTCCGCGGCCAACCATTTACTGGTTGCTGATTTCTGCAGCATCTCTCTGACGGTCCTGTTTAACAGAAAGGAGCAGGAATACCTGTTAGGTTACAAAATAAGAGAAAACAAAACACTGCAGAGGCAGTTAACTGTAAAAAGAGTGACATTCCCTCTAACTGTGACTAAAGAACTGAGCGGCACCCAGCTGGCAAGGACATGCCTGAAATCTCTTTTTCAGCAAAAAGTGAGTTCTTTTGATTCTTCTTTTTCTGCCTCGAGCTCTCTCAGACAACACACGCCCAGCAAAGGGAGACAGGCACCAGCTGAAAACGCCTGTCCTCCCGCTGCTCGGGGGGAAGCAGCCCCAGCCAAGCAGCCCCGTGCCGTGTCGGTGCATTCCTCAGCCCCGGCAGCATCTCAGCACGAATTCTAGAGATAAGACAGCACCGACCCACGCCGGCTCTGCCGCCCAAAGAGGGTCTGCCTCGGATTTCCAGTGCAGGCAGAATGAATCAGGTGCAGCTGTACCCACCGATGGAGATGTGCCTTTCTTACAACAGCCAAATACTCACAGAGCATCATTATCTTGATATTAAAGTTATTAAATATTAAGAATATTAATATAGGAAACTGAAAGAAAGACCTATGTGATATTATCAGCTTCTCTCTTTGTAGTCACAGAGATTGCAGCGGATAAAGCCATCAAGGCAAAGACAACAGCTATAAAATAAAATGCCTAAATTAAATTCTAACTGTATCATGTCAACAGTACAGTATGTAAATTAAAAATAACTATGCAAAGTGTCTGCCTCAAAAAACTGATGCATATGTCATAGTCTCATTTATATCACAGCATATATAACTGTTTTGGAGCGTTAAACACCAGTAAATTGCAGGTATGGAAACCTCCCCTCAATTTCTACCTTCTGGACAGCTTCTAAACCATTAGGAACAATCACTAGAGCTTTGTATATTGCGATGCCTCCCTTCTGTGCGGGTGAAACTGAGGTTGTCAAAGGGCCCCCACCTGTGGAAGCAAAAGAATCCTTCCTCCCTCTAGTGATGTAAAGAGAGGTAGATGTATCTGGCCCTGTCCTGTACTCCGCCCTCATAGAATCATGGAATTGGGTGGGAAGGGACCTTAAAGCCCCCCAGTGCCACCCCCTGCCCTGGGCAGGGACACCTCCCACCACACCAGGTTGCTCCAAGCCCCCTCCAACCTGGCCTTGAACCCCTCCAGGGATGGGGCAGCCACAGCTTCTCTGGGCAACCTGGGCCAGGCTCTCACCACCCTCACAGCAGAGAAGTTCTTCCCCAGATCTCATCTCGGTCTCCCCTCTTTCAGTTTAAAACCACTACCCCTGCTCCTGTCACTATATTCCCTCAGAAAGGGAATTGCTCGAAAAGTTGAAAGAAAAAACAGATGATGTTGCCTGAATCACCTGCTCCAGACAGGGGAATATGTGCTACTTACTTAATGGGGAGTTTTTTATATATGTAACATTACTGGCAGTCTTAGGAAATAATTCAGGATTCTATTTACACATCCCCAGTGCTGTTTTTTGGCAATGGCAAAACAATGCATGTAATATCCATCTGACAGCGTGATTAATTCCACATCAATCAGCCGCTGTAATGAACACAACTGTAACGGGATGCTGCCTTTTGATCATCACCTCCTTTCTTCCACAGAGCTTATACAGCTTTGGGCTGTAGAGAGAACTCCCTCACGCTTCTTCTGAGGGAAACTCAGGAGTTAGTAACAAAGGAAGGGACAGCGAGTGTTTAAGAAGTTGTACTGAAATAATAGCAGTCCCGTTTAGAGAGGCACAGTCAGAATCACAAATGCTTATGAATTTTGACTCGGAAAGCAGTATTAAATGTTGCTTTTAGTAACTGCATCCAAACTCAGAAATATTAACAAACAATCCAAATAACTGATTTATCAAATCATAGAACCACAGAATTGTCTGGGTTGGAAGGGACCTTTAAGATCATCAAGTCCAAGCATCAACCTACCTCTGATAAAAACCATCACTAACCCATGTCTCTAAGCACTATGTCAACCCGGCTTTTAAATCCCTCCAGGGATGGTGCCTCAACCACTTCCCTGGGCAGCCTGTTCCAAGGCTTTCAGTGAAGAAATGTTTTCTAATATCCAATCTGAACCTGCCCTGGTGCAACTTGAGGCCATGGTCTAAATGGTCTAATAAGCAACTGATCTCCCTACGCTGAGATCTGCTTCCTCTAAGGAAGGTACCTGTGGGGTGTCACAAACATGTGCAACACTGTGTTGGTGCAAGGAACATACTGAGATCTTACAAACAAGGACACACCGATTCCCCCCATCCCTTGGCAGGGTATTTAAATGCCATTTGACTTTTAATTCCCTGCTAAGGGCAGTGGCTGCCTCGCAGCCACCCGGAGGTGCAGAGGACTTGCTCTAACAAATCTCTGCCTGTCACTGGGGCCATTCAGCAGTCAGTGTCACCGACCCCAAGGCACGCTGGAGACTGAGGCACCAGCGCAACAGGTTTTCTGACACCACCGCTGAAGACCCTGCCAGGTATTCGCAGGATACAGATGTACAAGTGTAAGGTGAGACAGAACACTGCGCCTCAGCACAGTGTGCAGAGGAAGTCACTCAGAAGTCTACGGTTTCTTTGGCTTTTCTGTTTTTATGGAGCTGCACAACACTCTCATCACTGGGGCTCCACACATTAGACTGTCAGCGAAACCCCACAAAGGGCTACACACTGCTTTTCCACCACAATGACCTTCTGAGCAGCGTTCAAAGTTTGCTTTCTTCCAATAGCTCTGTTATCATGTAGGTTTTCTTATGCATTGCTTTCTGTGCAGAGTTTTTGAGTTGCTATGTCCTTTCTAGACTTTTGGAAAGACATTAACCTGTCTTTCATTGCTGGAACCAAGCACCATCCCCTGTGGCTGTGACCTCACACTCATCGGTATGTGAGGGGAGACCTTCAGGAAAGCTCAACACTAGCTTTGGAAGATTTTTCCTATGGAAGATTTTTTTTTAGAAGATTGTTTCCTGCCATTTTGGACATTCTTTTATTGATTTATAGTCTAGAAGCTGGTGATGTGGTCTCACCAGATCTCACCAGGCATTCACAGTTCCTTCCCTGAGAGCTGGTGATGTGACAAACAGAGTCAGCAATTTCCCTCTCTATTTTCAACTTGTGATATACAGCCCCAGCTTCTGAAAAGAAGCTCTTTTCAGAGCTTCTGACAGCTCTCCTGATGTGGGTGCCATGGGGCTGCCGCCCATCCTCCCTCCGGGGGCTTCTTCAAAAACATATGTGGAATTGTGTCAAATTTTCTGGTTCAGGGGTGTTACTAACTGCCTGTGTGTGCACCTTGTAGGCCAGCCCTTCCATTAGTGGATGCAACAGTAGTAGTGATGCCACCATATTATAAGCCTCTAAGTATTTTCAGATGATATGCCAGTCTTTCATTAGTTAAGAAATCTAGGTTTGTAAGCTCAGAAGGTTGTCTCAAAGCCTAACGCTATTCCTGTGAAGCCAGTGGGACCGTGAACGTTCCCATCTGCCGAGCTGAGGAGGTTTTTCCCATGTTTCTGGCGTATCACTTCTCGCACCCCCAATGCCGTACCTACTGCCAGAGGTCACCCTAGCAGAGTCCTTCTCTTTCCGCTTCTTGCCCTTGTTTGAACTCCTTCGCAAGGGAGCCCTACAAAAATATTACAGAACATCAGGAAACAGCTTCGAAATTTTGCTTTGTAAAAGTAAGTAAATAAGCACTTTAAACAAATGCTTACCCAAGATCTGCGAGTTTTCGCTTTAGTTTTTCCGTATGCCCTATAGTAGGGCTGGTTGTTCTTGCTGCCTGAGCACTTGTGGCACCATCTAGGATACATTTGTACACGGGAGAATGTACATTATTATTTTTAATTGCTACTGATTGCCGTTCCACGTCCCATCCAGAACAGTCTGTGTATCTGTTCATATTAGATACACACACACGTACACACGGGTGAGTACACAACTTAATTAGGTGAATTCTCATTTTTAAGAAGATGGTGTGAAGAGGAATAAAAATAATGAAATACTTTCAGAATTTGAAAATACAAATGAAAAAAATCTCACTTTAACTGAAGAACAGGAAAAGTTAATTTTGGTTAAGTTTTAATGAATATAGAGTGAGTTGAACGACACAAAAGATCGTAAACATTACAGTGAATCCATTTCTAAACTCAGCAGTAGCTGCTTAAGTTCCCCTTTACAGACCTCATTTGCTATGTATGCTTTACTTCCAAAATGACTCCTGAGATATTTTCTTGAACTCTGGAGCCAGAGGTACCATTTATGATGGACATGCTAAGTAACAGTCATCTGTTTGGCCTGAACATCTTTCTTAAAATAAACAGGAAAACAAGCTTCTTGCAATACCCACGCTCTAAAAGCCATACCATTTTGACCAGCACGAGTCCTTATGTTAAATAAAAAGGTTCAAGAACAACTGATGAGTAACCTCACGCCAAAACAGCAAACAAAACAAATAATAATATGGGGAATGACAAAAGCAAGGCGAAGTCTCCCGAGAAGAAATCCATCCCCAGGGAGGCTGAGGAGAGCTTCAGGTGATGCCCACTTTGCATCAGCCCTACACCATGCACGCTCCTCTCCTGTCTCCTCCTAGGGTTCCTCTCTCACCTTTAATGCATACTTCTCATTTAACCACTGTCAACATGGCCACCTTCAAGAATAAAAGTTGTAACTTTTATTTTCACACATGGCAGTGGCACAAACTGAGTTGCACAAACCAGGTGGAACCAAAGAAATTGAATTAAGCGTACACATCAGACATGAAAACGTGGTGCCTAAAAGAAGAAGGAGCAAAATTCCTCATCATTTTGCAAGGAAATTCCTCTGGTGCCACTTCAGCTTTTCCCACAACATGGCAGGATCCCATCAGAAAAAACAGACAAGTGTGAGTTTGCTAATGCTGACTGTTGCTAACGAGAGATTAATCAATGGGCACACATGCCCACAGACGTGCTCTCGTTCCCTCTCTAAAAAACCTCTTCCTGAACACACAGCACAAATACAGGGGCCCTACTTTTTTTCTGAAATATAAGAGTTTGACAGCCAAATTAATAAGCCATTAAAATAGCAGTTGTTGCCATACAACTGCTTTAGGGTATTTCTTTTTTGTAGGACATATTACATGCAATTTTTCCATTTGGAACTAAATTGCTCTGGTTTAATTTAGTTTAATTTAATTTAATTTTCACATACTCATCAGAATGTGGATACGCCCAAAAGCACTGGTTCTTCACCTAACAGCCACAGTGCACGACACCAATCTTTACACAGAGACACAGTGGGTGGAATATAATACTCGGCTCGTCTCCACTGAACTTTTATCAGGGTATTTTTCACTCATCAGCTGGAAATGCAGGATTTACAGCTCCACTGATAAACCAGTCACGCGCTCAAGCTGAAGTACAAGTTTGGAAAGTCACACTCTTACATTCACACCCTTATTTTTACTTGAAAAATTCAAATATTGAATTTAACTGATTTATTAACAATTACACAATTAGAAACTATACAGCTAGACTAGTGATTTCAGAACCCATGTAAAAATGCTAGCGCATATTAACCTATCCTAAATTCAACTAAACTCCATTAACCTGTCTTTTAGGAATCTGAGTGAAAGCCCCATACGAACTAAAACCAGGTTGTAAATCAGGGGCAGGTCTTTTCAGACACACAAACGAAAATCCTTAACAAATCGTTCTGTTCAGTTAATTTAGGTAAGCCAAAGTCCGTTATGAACCTATCCAGACCTATTCCCGCAGCCCTCGCTTATGAACAGTTTTTACCCCTTTTTTTTTATATTCCGTGATAGTTAAGGGAATGCAAGGTGCATATACATATAATATATATATAACAATGGGATCAACCTCCCCAGCAAAGTACTTGGTATTTTTTTTCCTGTAAATGAAGAGCCTCCAGACACTAACCTCTTGTTTCATCTAGACTGAGCCGCCTCTCAGCAATTAAAAGCTACAATCTGTTATTCCTGCTTTACACTCCTTTCCCCACCCTCCAAAAAAAGCACCTAGCAGTGCCAAAACCACAGAATCTGAGTAAGTACACTGTGTTAAGCACGTTTCTAATACAGAAATGCCCCATGGTCCAATAATTTTGTGTTGTTTTTTTTTAAAACAAACCACAAGATTTTCTTAAAGGCAACGTCCCCCTAGCATTTTCAGTGCTAAGAAAAGAAAAGAAAAAAAAAAGAAAGGAAGCAGTTCCCGATCTCATCTTCAGCTTTATCCTTTTCTTATAGCATCATACAAGGTCATTTGTAGTTTTTTTGCTGCCAGGCAGACAAAAGAAGTTACGAGCTGATGGCTTCTAGTTGCTGAGGTCCTACTACACAACAGAAGTTCATGAAGAAGGTGTAAATAGGCAAAATGACGCATCATTTTATTGTAAAAAACAGTAATACCTTTATCCTGTAATATATTCCTGCCCGCGGGGTGATGCAAAGGAGATGCTTCGGAGCTGTTCCCAGACTTTGAAGGAGAGGAAAGCGGGGTGTCCCCCCCGGGATGGGGGGACAGGACACCTCCTCCGTGGTGCGGTTCTTCCTCGTGGTTTTGGGTGAGGTTGTCGAGGGAGATTGCTGCACTGCTGGCCGCGGGGGAGAGGGAGGAAGCACCAGAATCTGATGCTGGAGAGGATGCTCTCATGCATGAGGGCAGTGGTGACTTGGGAATGTGCATGGGACTACTGTGACTGTTTGATGGCTGTTGGCATAAGAGATTATAAAGCAGGTTATACCACTCAGGAACCAATCACAGCAAGGTTTATTTCGAACATGCAACTCTTTTATTCGTTATTTAGCCTTCTACTTGGACGAAACACTTTAGCAATTTGTGCCATTACCTTTTGATACCACACAGAAGGTTGTTTATTGGTATTGCTTTCAGAGGGAAGTCAGAATAGGTCAAACCAACGAGTGAATATCGTATCAATTGTGTTAACAAATTAACAGATAGAGAAATACGCGGTTCAACTCCTTTCACGTCCTGCATAAATGAAAGGACCCACTCTGCGTTATAAAGGAGACATAAATCAGAAAGCCTGGGATTCCTGTTTTAAAAAAAACACAACAAAACCAAAAACCCAGGTGTACTGACACCAAGGAGACCAGACTCACACGTCGCTCAGCAACACGCACAGCATGTTGGCCACAGAGGAACAAATACTGCCCGTGCCACAATGAAAGGACAAAGACGGGATGAAATGACTTAACAGGGACAGCCCAGCGCTCCACGGGAAGCCTGAAAGAGAGGGCAGAATCCTTCTCACCTTTCGCTCCAGGCTGTCCTCCCCGTCCGTCGAGCTGATGCTGTCGTACAGCCGTGTTCTGGAAGGTCTCTGCCGCTTGTTCTTCACCGAAAGCTGAGCTCGAGTCTTCAGCGCTTTGGAGTCCAGCCTCTCCGTTTCCGGCACTGCTTCGTTGAAATCTGTACGGAAACATGATGTGAAGCTGCTTCACAGAAGAATCTTTCACTGAGTTTTCCTACGACAGGACCTGCGATGGCGAGTACATGCACTGTGCATGTCTGTCTTGACCCTGTTTAACTGTTAAAATACACGTGCCAAAAAAGCCTTATTTGCATAAACCATTAACACGTTTATTTATCAAGATCCAGTAAGGGCACAGCAAAGTATCTACTGTAAATATTCAAAAATGGAACAGATGATTCCCAGTGTTAGGTGACAGACCACAATCAATCAGCTGCACTAGCCCAGAAGCCCCACTGGGGCTCTCTCAGGCCGTGCTTGGGCTGCAGAGAGTTCTCCATTGGGGCATAAAGCAAAAGAATCCTCATCTCGCTGATCTTTGTCAGACACTTCCCAGCACCTGGCTGAATACACCAATTTAGACCCAGGGACCAATTCATTTATCCCCAGTTCTCCCCTTTTAAGCCACTTGAGGAGGAGTAGAAAGAAATAGCTTGGTGAAGGTTTGTGGAAACCAATTCCACAAGGTCTGCAGATCACCCAAATATCATTTCAGCAGGACTAGCTCTTTTTTTATAAATATACTTTGCTAAAAATGTAATTCACATTGATTTGTTCGTAGAGCAATATTCAGTTTGGGTCCACACATGAAATGACTGCTAAACTATAACTTTTAATAAAATATCTCTGTGCTTGCTAGACAATTAGAATTTAATTTATTTAAAAGTGTAATGCATTTTTTTTTTTTTACCAGAGAAAATAATAATACTGTAGTTTATTTAAAATGAAAATCTATATAGAACAGAGTCTAGTGGTCCCTTGTCAGAATCTCAACACCTCCGACATCTGACCTCACAGGTGTTACAAAATACACAGGAAATACTGCTCCTGCACCAAAAAATTCTGTTCCAAGTCACTAGACCTAAAATTGGCTTGAATTCTGCATATACTTCAACAGTGAGGAGCCGCTTATATTTTCACTGGCACGGCCTGAAAAATGGGAATTATCTTTTCCGTGCAAAAACATAAAGGTGACAGTCACCACGCTGAGAGCGTTTGGCTCCTTGGTAATGCAGAACAAGCCTTATGTTGTAAATCAGGCTGTACCATCGCTGAATAAGATGTTTAATTCATTTGCTAATAAAGAATTTGCATTTTATTCACAAAAGGCTCCATCCAGAGAAACGGTGGGTGCCACCTACGTGGCTCCGTTTCCGTGTCTGCACCGAGGGGGGATGAGAACCCGCAGAAATCCATTCAAAAAGGTAGAGTTGGTTTTTCTCATTGGTTTTCTCACTCTGGTAACTTTGCTCTTGTTTGATCTTTGGTGGTTGGGTAATTAGGAAGAATTTAGGAACATAGGAGAAAACACATTTTTCTCCCACTTTATTAACATTACCAGAAGCTTCGAATGTAACCTAAATGTTGACAGCATCCCGTGGAAAGCTTCAAGAAATCAGTAATGATCTTTGCTTTAGTAGCGCTTACTCACTTCCACTTCTTCCGTACACAAGGCACAGCAGTTCTGGGACTCTGTATTGGCATTATTTGGTATAACCCTGACACGGTTGTCGTTAGATACTGAATTTGGGAAAAATAACAACATTTCTGAATTATTGCTTCCTTTAAATCCTAAATGATAACCCTGTCATTTGCATAAATTATTAGTAGGAGTGACGGTTCGCTTCAAACCAACCTTGACTTAAGCCATCTAGGCAGGACACTTGCTTAGTATCTAGGTTTTCCACGGGATCTCCTCTAGAAACTTCTCCAAAAGATGTCTGCCGCTCAAAAATGTTGTTGTTATTGTTAACCTGGCTCCCGTTTTGCTTCATTAGCCTGAAAACTTCTGCTTCCAAGTCTCGTATCTGAAAGAAACAGCCCACAGTGTTACCCATAATGCACACACTCATCTATAATACAGGGGGTTTTCCCTAAATATCAGATAGAATTGTCTCATTCTTCAAATTTGAGAGTAAATACTACTCACACGAGCCTGTAAGCCTTGAACCTCTACAAGGTGTGCCTTCTCCAAATCTTCTATTTTCTTCCGTTCAGCTTCCTGGCGTTTGATGAAGTCAAGTTCTCTTAGGGAAAAAAAAAAAAAGATGCAATTGCTGTCATCAAAGCAATTAGATTCCAACAGAAAATAAAGTGTTCTGATATATCCTGACCTACACATCGGAAAAATCTGGCCTTATGAGATATTTTATTACTAACCTAGTAAGAAGTATGAAACTGCAATTAGGACAAAACCCAAAACGATTACATAGTCTGAGCGAATATGCTCGGTGAGGATATAAAAATGGTGAGAGGAATTTATCTGAAAAATAAATAACCTCAGTTGTTCTAACTGATAATCCAAACAGTTAAATCTAACTTATTTTTTCATAGTCTGTATTTCCAATGAAAGCAATGTTAGCTTAGTTTACACTGTGATCTGTTGTAAGAAATGGAGCAAAATCTCTGTTTTATCAGAGCGTGATCACACTCCTTCAGTGAGAGGAGTTTCCAGGTACAAACTGAATTTTCTACTGAGCTCTAAGTAAATCCGTCTCGGGTGACGTTAGGAGTCTGAGATAGTTAAAAACAACTGACTACATGTTTTACAACCATAAATCAGAATAACAACAGAAAGGCTCTCCAAGCTCCTTCTAGTTATCTTCCCTGTTTCTTTTTATTTTGCAAATCGAAGGCGTTTGTGATAGCAAGCACCCACGATGCCAGCTGGGTTCTGGAACAGCCACGAAATTCCCAGATGGGTAATAATGACATTTTGACTATCTAAACCCCTTTTTAATGGGACTGGATATTCACTTCTGCACTCCCAGTTGTTACTTGACATTGCTTTTTGAGTTGTCTTCGTTAAATGAGTATATTTCAGCAGAAAATGAAAAAGTTGTTGCTGCAAAAGAAAAAAAAAAAAAAAGACTGGAAGCTGTTCTAGAAATGTAAGGTGTTATTATTCTTGCTAGCCATCAGGGAGAGGGGACCGCATGAAAGAGAGGGGCCGGGTAATCAGCAGTGAGCTCAACTCAGCTCAAACACTCTGGGCATCTACAACAAGAGAAAAAATAACATGTGAAATGGAACAAAACGCTTTGGGGTTTGATGTTACATTAGTATGCAGCAGGAGTGAATCCAGCTGACACAACACCAACATAAATCACTGCAAACCCAGCTATTCGAATGCTTTGCTATGAAGACTCTTGGTTGTTCACAATCACATTGAGTTATCCGGTAATTCTGAAGCATTCTCACCTGGAATACCACAGGCTAAGTCTTTATTTAGTTAGAGTATTATTTTTCAACAATACTAAACTGATACTTGATTACTAACATTTACCCACGATAAAGAGCCTGTGTTTTTCACCAAAAAAAAGAAAAAAGTGAAGAATAGTGTTTACCTTACAGGTGTTTAATAGTGGATTTCATATTGCAAAACGTATGACATACATGTTTCCTATCTGGCCACTAAGTCATTTGTTGTGCCTGGTGCGGCTGCTTACTTTTGCTGAAAATCCTTGATTAATTTCTTTGCCTTGTTATATTTCTTCTCCAGAGCCTGATACTGGCTTTGCGTCTCCTTGAGGTGCTCATTCACCGTGTGACACAGGGTCTGCGCCTCAATCCAATAACTCTCTAATTTCATCATCCTCTCCTTATTCTCCTCAATGTTCTGCTGGAGCTGGGTCTTCTCCAATTCCCACCTCACCTTCTCGTTCTCCGCAGCCTGCAGCTGGACAAAAGAGTGGAGATGCCGGTCAGGGAAAAAGTGCAAAGTACAACCTAAGGAATAGTGAAAAACACATGGATGGTGAAAAACAGTGAATTAACAGATAGAAAAGAGCACTCAAAGACGAGCAAGACAGGCTGATGCATGCATTATTCTTCCTCATAAACCGAAGCGGAGCCTTGGCTCTGCAGAGCCTCCGTGCATCCCTGGGAGGGACAACCAACGGGCTTTAAAAATGTCAATAGTGGAGCATTCGGGCAAACTGCAGCGTTAATCACCCAGCTCTGGGGATGCATTTTGGCCCCCCTGCGTCTGGCTCGGGTGTTAGAGAGCATTTACTTTCATAAAAGGAGAAACATCTTATTGTAGGGGGAATTCTATTTCCAGGTTCTCGATTTGATTTGAGAACAATTTATAAAACAATAGGCAAAAAAGTCAATCGCAACTAATCTGTCTGCTTTTTAACCCAAATTAGAAAAATCTCCTGAATTCTCACAATGTCTGTTTTCATGGCATAATCTTGCTTAATTGAGAAAGCCAAACAGAAGAGGTTGGAGCATAATTCAAAATTTAATGTCAGGTCATAACCCAGAAGCTTTTCTCACTTCAGCAAGCACCGAGTTTTGCATCCAACGCTGAAACCATGCCAGGACTATTACGAGGACAAAGCAAACCTGTTATAAATGTATTGCTCTTGCTCTCTTTAACCTTGCCTGCTGAATTGCAAGGAGCTAATCAGAAAAGGAAAATACGCCCTTGCTCTTGAAAATGTGAGGTGTTAATTCTGCCAGACACATCAGGGCCGCTTAACGCTGTGACCGCTGCGAGTTCCGCTCTTTGGCACCAGGGACTTCTTCCAAGTGACCAAATTTTACTGCTGAGTTTTTAATAAACCTTATTTCCTTTGCTAGGTTTTTTTGTGTGTTAGGTTGTTGGTTTTTTCTGCATTAGGCTTCTCGCTCCCCGGCTGAAGCCACTGAAGGTTTCAGTGGCTGGTGCTGGGTAAGGGGGGATTTGTCAGCAGCTTGTTTAATTTAGCCCCCAGAATTTACAGAACACACACAAAAAAATGCCTTAACGCCCCTGTTTACTTACCAAGACCATTTAATTTTCTCTGGGCAGTTCTAGCATCGTGGATGACACACACTCACAGAAAATAACTTGTTTGCAGTTTTACTAGCAATGTACCTAAACTAGCCCCATTTTCTCTGGCTCCATTCAAAGCATTAGGTAAAGAAGTCCACCACAAAAAGGCGCATTAACCCTGATTTTCCCAATGGATTTACACCCGGGCGCCACTGCCATGAGGTCAGTGGGGCTCGGCACAATCCCAAGGGACTGCCGGCGGCTCCGACTGCCGGGTCGGAACCAGAAGGCAGGAGTGAGCCAAGATTTCTGACTTTCTGAACGGAAAGAGGAAGAACTGGCCTCACAGAAAAGAGCTGCACTCTGTATTTGTTTTGAACAATAATTTATTCAGATTTGATCGGCACTATGCAAAACGCACGGCGAGTACAAATAGTCGCTGGAAAGAAAGAATAATCTAAAATCTTTTTCTGAAGTACGGTTTTCTCTCTGTCTTCTTTTTATTGCCTTTATAATTTACTCAAACTCAAAGAGAAGGACGTAATTATAAAACCTGATATTACTCGACCACTGAATTATCAGTTGACTTCCCATAAATGTTGTCCTAGTACAAAAAATACAATTTCTTTTTATTGCTATAGTAAATTCAATCTAACAAATAGCAACTGATTGGGAGATAATGTTTTCTGTTAAACTGGTAAGCTCTTTGCTTTCTAAAGTATCTTTTAAGATGAACTGCAGCAACATGAAACATCTAATTTTTTCTGTATATAAAAAAAGTGTTTTTTAACAAATACCTTTAAATAAATGAGGTTTTTTTTACAGAAAATGTCAAAAAAATGGAACATAAACAGGATACTTTGACATCACTGGTAAATAAAAACCCTTAGTCTTGAATATTCAATCCTAATACAATTTTAAAACCTGGGAAATTGCATTAGAATTGTAAAATTAGAAATGTGCCATTTAGTCATTACGATACCCCTTAAAATGTACGTTTCATTGAAGCTACGCAAGTTGGCAGTTTCTCTTAATAGCAGCACTTAGGCTTTTACTTGAAACTTCGAACAGAGAACGTACCCCGAGACAGGATCGAGCTGAGCCACCGCGCTTCCTAATCAGCCTTTAATCAGGCCCTTGACTTCTCCACCCACACCAAGACACATCTCTTCAGCTGGAGAGTTAAAACCGGCACGTATTAACCGAGTATTGATTCTTACCTTCGTCTTCAGCTTCTGAATTTCAGCCTCTGTAACTGCATGTTTGATTTGCAACTAAAATGGAAAATATAAAATAAACAGGTGAAGTCACAGAGAGTACTCCAGTATTTTTACAGCCTGTGCTGCCAGTGGAATACCTCATTGCACAGCAGAAGGCCTTGGAGAGTGCTGCAGTGCAGTAGATTGTAAATTAAAATGTCTAGCTTGCAAAATGACTCAGACTGTGCAACCTAATTAAAGATAGGATGCCGTCTAACCACTCATAATTTCAAATCAGAACATCCAATCTGTTTAGCAAAACCAAATGTCTTATGCTTAAAAGTAAAAAAAAAAAAAAAAGAAAGATGTTATCCTGCTGGGCTTTGCTCCCCTCTGATGTGAGCGTGAAACACCTCCCAGTGCTGGCAGAGTCCCACCGCGCTGATTCATGCAGGCACGTTACAAAAGAGCAAATACGAAATTAAGTGATTTAACAACTCCAGAAGTTGGGAAAACCTTCAGGGAAGATGCCACGTATTTACTTCGCGCAGGAAAAAAGGTAAACTGATGCTCTCCCTCTCCACCATCAGCTGGAGTGACTCTGCTCCAGCCGGCCAGTCTCAGCCGGGAGCAATTACACGGGGAACGGTACAAACCAGGGAACGATGCCGAGGCACAGGACTGACAGCCGGCAGGGTGGTACAGGCTGTCGGTGTACTACCAAGGAGGGTACCACAAGAACAGCGGGGCTGTGCGGTGAAAGGGTGGGTGCTGGGACCTGGCACCCACATGCCCACCTTTTGGGGGCATTTCTTTGGGACTAACCCACATTATTCTGAGGCTGGGCAGTGAGCTCTCTGAGTGCATTGGGCAGCACCCGGAAACATCTGTAGTTTCACCCCAAAGGTCTGCTATTCCCAGGCTCCATGAACAAATCCAGGCTCTGAAGGACAAATCCAACTGCAGCTCCACCAGCATACCCCCAATCCAGATGGAAATGATCACACACCCAGTACTGCTCTGCACCCCAGTCCCCCCTGCTCTATCATTTAAAGTGAGCAGCACCTACAAACTCCTGACGGGCCCCCAGACCTTAAAACTAAAGCAGTGTTTAATCTGAATCAGTGACTTCTGCATGTTGGTTTGAGGGCAAGGACCAAACCTGAATGACAGCCTGAGCTGGCACCACAGCAAAGACAAAGCCTTCCTCCATCATTTATGAATACCAGGAATAGTTACAGAAAAGCATGTTTTATGTGGGGGTTAATTCTCTTACAAGACTCACAGGGGCCTTTGGGAATAGTTTACATTGAGCTAATGGAGTACATGAGGGAGCTGTGCTGAACCAGAAATTATCACCACTGGTGAAGCAATGGCTACATTCCTGAAGACCAGGCTGTTAGTAAAAAAAATGTACAAATAATTCAAAAGAGAAGGAGAGGAGCAGTTTTCAAAACAAGAGGAGCCATCAGGGAGCTGATGGGTTCAAGTATCTTTGAGAAAGACTGAGCTACTTTTGACATTCCCTGTTTATGGGACCTCTTGAAAACCGTCCTTGTGGCACAGGACGCAGTTTGGTTTGCAAATCAGCCTTAACTCATCTAGTGAATAAAACTAGTCTTTTCTGGTCCAGAATTACTGAGTTTAGGCTGAAAGGGATAAAGGAGACACTGATGCAACCAGTTCCATCTGAGGAACAGTTGAGGAATCTTCTTTTCACCCCTCACTTCTTGGTCACTCTCTGGGGGAGGCTGTCAGCACTTCTCATCCCTGGGATCATCTCTGACTCACGCTGACTTTTTGACTTTGCATGGAAAAGTGTGACGAAGGGCTCAGTGAAAGCAGATGTAAGACTCCATTTCAAACGAGACCCATCAGTGACCAGAACCGCTTGCAGGAACGTGTAAAACACGCTGGTGTTAAGGGCAAGAAGTGGCTGGTGGTGCCGCTCCACCCAGTGGGCTAGGGAGCCGAGGAGGAGGTAGAACTCGTAATTCTACAGAGTAGAGGAAACTAAGGAGACACTTCAACAAGCATCTGTGAGAGGTCACTTGCAATTTTTGAGCTCCCTCAGTCCAACCTCTGATCTGCAGTTTTCAGAGATTGTTTTGTTCTCACCATTCCATTTCTGTTAGTGGTGAAAAATTACGAAAGAATCATCTCAAAATGTGGTGGTTTTTACAAAGCGCCCAGGCCTTCGCTTAGCTCTGCTGCCTCATTGTTTTGGAGTGAGATAAAATCAGGGGAAGGATGAGCCAGGCTTTGCCCTTTGCAGAGTTAATAATGAAATCAAAAGTCTCAAAGCCTTAGGCTACCTGCTTCCAGTCCATTCCCATCTCCTTTGAAAACCCTACAAACCAGTGAGCAGCACTTAAACAGCTTATTGTTACACACAAATCAACTCCAAATTGTTGCGTAAATGACAATCTGCTCAGGTACAGATGGTTTTAACAGTTATTTTTATACGCTCTGTTATTAAGTAAAAAAAAAAAGACTACTGAGCGCGCAGTGGGCTCATTGAATCAGTCCATGGTAGAGCAGATCCCACTGAGGCAGAAGGAAAAAGACACTTTCCTGCCCAACAGACAAATGGGGAACTAGACATCTACTTTTGTCTCTATTTTTTTTTAAACAGAACTAATTATGCTTGCAGAATAGATGAGAAATACCAACACATTTATGGGTTAGACTGAACAACAGGCAAGGTCAATTGTTTGGCAAGCAAAACTAGCATCCATAATTAAGAATCTTAAACAAGTTTTCTAAAAGGGGAATAGAAATGCCTTATTCCATGTCCCATATAATTCCAGATAAATTCTTGGCAGATAATATTTTGTACTTTTTGTTTTATAAGTCAACATAAAGCTGTGAAGGCTTCACTTTACCAAAGGATATTATGAATAATTTTTGGCAAAGAACATCTTTGTAAAGATGTCTTGAAAAGCTGATTAATTTTCTTCAAGTCTATAAAACCTTTTTTTTTTTTAGAATACGATTTAGGGAATATAGCTTGAATTCATCTAAGACTGCAAAAGGCAGCATGGGATGAAAAGCTAGCAAAAGTTCAATACCTAGAGTACAGTGGGAAAGAAAATACCCAATGGATCTAATAATCTCCACAAAAAGTTTTCTATAATACTGTATTTCTTAATAATAATAATGTTGATATTAATAATAATAATCCATTTTCCATAGATTTCATTGAGATGTGAAATATAATGCCTAATTCTCACATAAGATGTCCCTTCTCCCTACAGCTTTTGTCCCTCCTCAATGATCATGCTTAACACAAAGCTTCTAACTCTTTCTCACAAAGCAGTTAAGGAAAATCGGTCCCAGTTTTGCTGTTTCCCAGCCAGGAAAACAAGACTTGCAGGAGCAGAGTGATTCACCCCGGAATGCCCATCTCTCCTCTTGACTTGCGTTCCAAAAGCAAGGCATTTCAAATAAGAGTGCTCTTAAAGTATTTGAGCACGTTTTTCATTGCAAAGACTGAATTCAACTAATTAGGTCAAACTATTATGCTTAAAGATTATGTCCAACCCACTTGTTTAATACTTTTCATTAATCTTTTCAGTAAGAACAAGAAAGAACAGTTATTCTTTAAACACAATTCCAGAAAACACTGTGTGGGCTTGTGCAGCGTGATCGTGAACAAGTCCTCTAGTGTTGAAAGAATTCGGGGCTAATACCAAGAAAAATACATGTTCTCTGTAGCAGCCAACAAAACGCAGCTGTGTGCTGTTAAATACAATCGGCGAAACACAAGTAGGATGCTCCTAACAGCGGGAACCGCGGGGGCTCCTGAAAGAGCCCGGTCTTATCCAGGAGCATTTCATGTTTTCTTCTCGGGCGTCTCATCTACACCCAAGCTGGAGGATCCCAAAGTCCCTTGATATGATCTACTCTACACCAACGTTTTGAGGCCATGAAATCAGACAGGTCTCAAGTACGGCAACAGCCCAAGCTGATGGCAACTGGATTCAAGCAGAGTTTTACGGGTAGTTTATTACAAGGTCAGTGTCTTGCCCATCGCTGCATCTGTGATTTGGTACCGCTTTGAGAAAGCATCACTATGTATCATGCAAAGTATTAGAAACTCAAGTAAACTGCTCTGTTAATTTGCATGAAAGCCTGGAACTTGAAATACGGAGTGAGGAAATTATCACCTCAGTAAACTAAAAAACTTGCAGGAAACAATGATGAATTGTAGGCCTCCAACGGCTGCAAAGGGCATCAGCAGAAAAGGGAAGGACAGGTTGCTCGGTGACTGATTACTTTCCATAGATTACTCTTGCCAGAGAGTAACAGAAACAGCTATTTATAGAAAATAAAATATCTGGTTTGAGTGGAGTAAAGGGATGGGGAGAGAATAGTGGAAGAAGGATAAAAAGGGAGCCTCTCTATTTTAAAACTCCACTCTGGGCCCAAAAGGGCTCTGCTGCTTGAGTATCCTGTGAGCTCCTGGGTACTGCCACTACTTCCATCTTCATTGCATTTTAAAGAGAAAAATGTTCTTTATTGTCATCACTTAGCCCATTACTGTGGGCTTAGATAAAGCCAATCGTTTCATGTCTTTATTTGCATCAGAATTCAGTAAAGTTTGGGAATAAATCACATCAGGAGCACTACCCGAAGTACAGGAGAAATGCTTCTTGGTACTTGGTGAGTGCAGTTACATGAATTCACTGACCACAACAAACATCAGCGATTCCAGCCTCAGCCAGTACAAATGATGCTACACAAACCCTAAAACCACAAAGGTTTGGTAAAAACCCAGCAATACCGAGTATACAACCAGTGAGAAATGAACTCGGGCAGTGAAGAGAAAAATCAAGCACTGAGCGATGAGGTAACTCAAAATCTAATTCCAGGGAGATTTTTGGGAAATATTTTCTGATCAACCCCTTACCTCTTTGAATTTGTGAGCGAGCTTGCCGGTGTCCACATCGCTGGGGGAGAACATGTCATCGTTTTCAGGGAGATCGAACACTTCAATGGCCATGTCACCTCCTGGAAGGACGGGTCCCATGTCTTCATCTTCTTCATCTGTAGCATATTCCCCTGTCTTAATTTTACAGCATTTAAGAAATTCCAGTTATCCTCTTATTAAGCAGAAACTGTTCAAACAGTAATTAAGCTAACTGTGCTGTGTGCAGCATAATGCATATGAAAAAAGGTCATCTTTTCCTTTCCCAGCACTTATGAATTCTACCAGGCAAAAAAATACAACTCCACTGTAGTATTTCACAACATTAAGAGAAAGGAGAAAACAGTAACTAAGAATTCAGTGCTTCAGCACAACTGGCTGTAGAGTTCAAGGGCTTCCATCCTTTTCCAAACCAGGCCTTCTCTTCCATAGGAAGACTTCTCCAAATTTATCTCGAATTTAACAAGAAATCTTTTCCACACAGAAACAAAAGCAGAGTAGGACTGACTAGACCTTGACTGGTCTTTTGTAAGCCCTCTAGAGGTAGTCATTCTCCAGTGATATTCCATGCTGAATTTGAAAATCCACTGGTTTGTTCTTTATAAACAAATAAACAATAGAAAACTCACAGCCCCCCCAGAAAGACTGCAGCAGGAAAAAGAAACCGAGTGTCAGAGATAAGCTCAGAGACTCAAGTCAGAGTTCACTGAATTTTCACCCTGAATAAGGAAGGAGCTGCTTCTAGCCAATTTTAAAACAAAAAAGCATGTTTCTTGGGCCAGTAAACCACGAGATGTGAACAATTTGCTGACAATACAGAATTAAAAAAAAAATCATAAGCTATAACCAGCATCTCAACATTAAGCAAAATAAAACAATACTATTGAAAAGAAAAAGGTTGCAGTATTAAACCCCAAGTTGCCTGGACAATCGTTTATCATCGTCCCTCCCAATGCCTGAGGTGGCTGGGTACCACTCCTCCTCAGCAAGGAGCACCTCCTGGGGATGCGGGACAGCCCGCGGGCCGTGCAAAGGGCTGCCCAAACATACAGTAACCCAAACGCTTCCCTCAGGGCCACATCTGGGTTTATGAAGCTTGGGACTCAATAAATACATTGAAAAGGAAGGGCAGGGGGAAGGGTGCAGTCCTGCTCATGTTTATACAGTAATAACACCAAAATCTTGACAAAACTACTCAAGTTCTTGGTCATGAGCTTCCCATTCCTGAGATGAAGGCACATAAAAAATTATCAGAAAGATATTCCCAGTAGTGCTAGGATTATCTATTAGTGCCATTTTTTGCCAAAAAGAACTTTTCAAAACAAGAGGTAAGAACTCAGATGCCCCAACAACAATTCCAGTCTCAACTTCCTACCTTAATTTCATTTTCCAGCTCTTGTTTAGGCCTATGTGAATCTCTCTCAATTAAAAAGCAGCACATGGAAGCTCATTAAATTAAGTCTAAATGACATGCATACAGACAGAAAAGTGATATGCATGGATCCAGCAACAGGGTGCTATACTCGCAATAAAACATCACCACTTCTTGGATAAATAACACATAGAATCATAGAATGGGTTGGGTTGGAAGGGACCTCATGAAAAATTTAGATTTTCCTTTTTGAAAACCACTCAAGTTTTAAAAAACAAAGCCAAAACACACAGAAAGCATAGGATGATTTGGCAAAATCTTCTGATGTTAAAGTAACTATCAAAATGAAGGTAAGTCACCAACATGCATGACCCATCCGTACTTTAAATGTCACTGTTAATGTAAGGCACTTCTCAGGAGAGCTCTCTCTGTCTCCATAAATGAATATTTGCCTACTCTCCAATGAAATAAACAGCAACCATTTATTTTACATACTTTATATGTACTAAGACTAAGAATCTCAGTCATCTTCAACAAAAAAAAGTTAACACCAATTTTGGTAAAAGAACAAAACAGGTAAGTTTAGTTAAAACTGATTCCTCCAAAGAGTTTAACTAAAAAGAAGTACTTCTTGCAAAAAGAAAACCAAACACATACGAAGGACTAAGCTATTTGGGGGAAAAATTCAAGAGCAGGCAATATTCTGCTGGCCTCGGGAGCTAGAGTGTTTGAAGAGAGACATCAGGCAGCTTAAAATGAACACAAAGGAAAATCTTGCTTCAAATTGTACATAATGAGTGTCGATAGGCACAGTCATTTTTGTCTCAATTAATGCAAAAAGTAGTCATCAAAGCCAAACAGCGCCGTTTGCTGAGGTAAACACGACAGCAGGACGGCACAAACACATTATAGAACCCAGAAAAAAGCGGGACTTTTGCCTTCATCTTCAAAAGAAAGGCATCCGATCTTATAATCACATGGAACAAAAATTACAGGTTCAAAAGAACCCAGGTGTACTTTAAAGAAATACATGTCATAAACTACACGAAACATACTTTCCCTGAAAAAATTATCTCTGCTGGCTTTCGTTTCACATGAAACAAGAAGGTTGCTGACGCTCTATCACTGTCTTTGTGGTAAAGTCCCCGAGGCTCGGAATCTGACGGCCTCGATGGAGGGCTGGATAAAGATCATTTTCTTGTTTATTTCCACAGCGTTGTGGCTTGAGATCCATGTGACCGTGTTGTAAGAACTGTATGAAAACGACCAGGACAGTTTGACAGCTCTGAGACCGAGCAACTCCAGTGTAATTCTGTGCCACCTCGGCACAAAACTCCTTCAGGGATCCAGATATTCCTGAATTTCACGCAGCCGGAATCACTGTCACTTTGAGGAAACGGACTCGAAAGGGTAGGGTTTTTTCTACATTTGTGGACATTAATTCAGACAGGGTAAACTGAGATTTGCTTGCCCCAAAGATGCCTTGCTTACCAAAGCCATAGACTGCAGGGACAGCAACGGTGTCTGGCACACAGCAACATCAACCCAACATCTACCCCAACAGAGAAAGGTGAGCCCTAAGTAGTAATGCTTTTATTTGACAGTAAATGGAGCAGAAGTACTTGTGGTGACCAAAAATGTCCCTGAACTGTGTCTAATGTGCATTAGATCACAGCTTCCATCATGTCCATTGCCTGGGAATGGTGCAAGTGATGGGAGGTTACTCGGATGGCATAGCCAGGTGACAAAAAAAAATATAAATATTCAGGATTGCTGCAGGTTCCCAATAAAATCTACTTGTGGTAAGTCTGTTAATTAAGAAAGGGAACATGTCTCATTGCAATGTTAGTAACTACACACCAGCCGCCTACTCTGAGAATAAGGTTTACCACCCTCCTCCCACATATGGCATCATGTAGTAAATGGGTAAGATCTTCATTGATCACAGTGGTTTTGAGAACTGAAGTACTGCATTTGTTCTGAAGCCTAATTTCTTCCCCTTCCAAAAGAGATCAATCTTCAATGATACTCTGGATCTCTGGTAGATGTCTTTTCCTTTCTTCCTTCTGTCCTCACATACTGTGTAGAAGTCCCCTTTGCACTGTGTAAGCTGATGGCCAAAAATCACATCGTGGTCACAGAGGTGGCCATCGACCTCGATACAGCATTACAATCAGAAAGATGCCCTAAATCCGTTCATCACTTGTCCTGCCTTGATTTCTGTCTATCATCCAAAGGTCATACCAATAGAAAACACTTAGTGCATTTAGTATTTTTCTGTTAAAAATTTGTGTGGTGAACAGGGCTTGAGAGTCTGTAACCACTGAACTGCACAAAGGACAACATGACACATCACAAGAAGTACCTGAGGACTTTCTGTGTCCTCATCCTTGTCCTCTTTCATTACTGGTGACCACGCAAGTGTTTCTCAGCGCAGTAATGAAAGAGGATAAGGCTAGACTGAGCTGTCTCTTTTTTGGTTTGGAGGAGATGATAGAGTTCCTTCAAGAACTTAGTCAAGATCTTGAATTTTAATTCTACACTAAACACAAGTTAGAAGAAGACTTGCATGTCTCTAGAGTTTGAGGAGGGAACAGAGAGGATATGGGTTTTCTAACCTTCACGGTCTCACACAGGCACACGTACCTAGGCATCCCCAATACAGATGAGGACATCTTTTATTTATATGAATTAAATACACACCTACAACAGGATTTGTTCCAAAACATATTAAAATATTAAACGTTTTATTTTTAATATCAGCGGAAATTAAAGTGAGTGAAGGTATCACTGGGGCTACACAGGATTTTTACTTAGTCTTCTGGGACACTTCTGACAGTTCTCACCTATTGCTAGCTTAACAGTGTGCTTCAAAATCTGAGCATATCCTGATTTTATCTCAGAGTATTTTTTTTCTCTATTTCTATGTTTAGAAGCCTTGTCCCAGTACCTAAAAGTAAACTGAAATAAATCCATAGTATGAATTCTCTATCTCCTCTTCCCTACTGCCTCCTTCTGCAAATAAAAGAGAAAATCTGGCCCGGGATGAGAGAACACCAACACATGGAGTCTGGCATTTCAAATAATATTGTTGAAGATAACGGGAAATGAAGGTGGCTTGGGCTACGTGGGAGTGGTTTGTTACAGCAACTGCCTTTTACCTCAACCCAGCAGCTAAATCAGGGGGCAGACAGACAGACAGTCTCTGAAAAACCCCTCTCATTAACCTTTCCAAGTATCCTGGTATCCAGGCATATCAGGAATGTTAGGAGAATGGGAAGAAATTATGGAAAATTTTCTGTATTAAGTTGATAGTTTCAAACTGTTTCTACTGGGGCACCAGCTGCTAATCGTGAACATCCAAACCCCCTTCAGACCAGGCAGATTCATTCTTCATCCTGCCGAGTATCTCTTCACACACAAACAAAAAGCAGCGTGTGGATGGATGTGTCTTACCTGGAATTTTCAGAAAATTTCCTAATGTTCTGAGTTAAGAAGAACAATTCTTCTAGGAAAAAAATAGTCTCAAACTTCCTCAACTTCCTAAAAGTCAGAAGGTGGCTTTTACCAGTTTTCACAAAACACTATTTTTTCAGTGCAGAAGCAAATCAACTAAATTCCCTCATTTCAGACAAAGCGTATACCTTCAAGGGAAGGGCAATGATTACAGAAGCATTGACTAATTTGATATTTGCTCTTCTGGAACAAAACAAAAAGAGCTTTTAGGTAACTTTGCTCTTCCAATAAGATTCACCACCTAAATCAGCAAAAAATCAGCAGGAGAGGTAATGGAGAGGGAGAGAAATACACTGCTGAGCAACAATTAACAGGCAGGAATTAAGGACAGAAACCAGAATGTTAAAAACCAGCGAATAGTGGAATTCTGGGCAGTCTGTTACCTCGTCATCGTCCGCATCGTACTGGGCATAGTGCTGCTCCAGCAGCTCTCTCTGCCGCCGCTCCTGCTCCAGGGTCTGGCTGATGAGCTGGGCCACCTCACTCACTTGTCCCGGCTTCTCCCGCCCAATTACAAACCTACACAGAACACCAGAGAGAAAAATATTACTCCTGTGGTTTTACCAAAGTTCTGGGGTTTTAGCCCTGTCTTGTACAGTGTACAGCCTTCTTCTCCCAGAATCATAGAATCATAGAATTGTCCAGGTTGGAAGGGACTTTTCAGATCATCGAGTCCAACCATCAACCTAACTCTGATACAAACCATCACTAACCCATGTCTCTAAGCACTATGTCAACCCGGCTTTTAAATCCCTCCAGGGATGGTGCCTCAACCACTTCCCTGGGCAGCCCAGTCCAAGGCTTGACAACCCTTTCCACATAAAAATGTTTCCAATTATCCAATCTGAACCTCCCCTGGCGCAACTTGAGGCCATTTCCTCTTGTCCCATCGGCTGTCCCTTGGGAGAAGAGACCGATAGGTGGCTGTGATGGTTTGAGATGGGTTCTGCAGATGGTATTTGCCAGATTGATGTTGTGTTTGAAGCCAGGAGTGACCAGACCATGGTAGGGGAAAAAAGAAGTGACCACTAAAGCCTTTAGAGCAATTCTGAAGCCCCCAGAGGAGCAGATGCTTGGTACCAGCACGGATGTCCTTTGGGCAGCTCTCGGTGAGAGGAACACGCACCTGGGTAACCTCTCTCCATCCTGACTTAGAAGATATTTCTGAGCTTTTACATTTGCCTTCCTCCTGCTGATAACAGAGAACCTATTTCCACATTTTAAGGTCTGGCAGACACTATTTCCCTAATTTTAAGCTGCATTTACGTCTTTATTTTATTTCGTGTTGCTAAGAGCGTTTTTCTCCATGCTTATCTATTGCTGAGCACAGGGAGCACAGTTCTTTAGCGTAACAAAACACAAGGGCAGTGCCTCTTTCTTGGTTGAGACTTACAGGACCTGCTTCCCACCCCTGCCTTCAGCAAGAAATTCAGAATTGACGTGGATTCACTTTTTTCAGCATAGCAAAATATCTAATTACAGTTATGCCACGATCTATAGCATTAATGATAAAACCCCATTACACAGCACCAACACTGTAAACGACTGAACAAAAGCACAATTTAAAGATGTCAAGCTGAAGGGATATTTTCTTAGCATGCCAGAGAGACAATTAGGTAATTACAGGTGCAAGAAGTCTTACGCAGAGCTGAAAAGCACGACGAGGTGAGGCTGAGACACTGCATATGGTAAATTATTTGTTTCCACAATATTTGGCTGAAATTATTAATTCAATTTACTACTGGAACAAGAGGTAGAAATGTGCATTATATTCCATGTAAGAAAATGTTCTGCCTACACTGCTAAAGTGGTTTGGGATTTGGCACCTGTGTCTAAGCCAATGAGTGATGGACCCTGAACCCATCCCTGTGCCAAAGCGTTTGTCAGACTCCGTGAACTCAGGCACTACAGACAGAAATACAATTTGGAGATTATTTCAACATCATCAAAATATCCAAGTCAATAATTCCTTCCCAATGGGTAAGAAAGGTGAGAATGAGTGACTTCGTTTGAAATACTGACACAGGGTGGTCTGAAAAGAATTCACAAGGCAGTGTCTTAGTGCAAAAACATTAACAGAAAATACAGCAGAAACTAGAACAAAACCAAGGAAACAGCATCAGCATTTTATTCCTGATCGAACCAGATCCCGGTCTGGCACTCTTATCCTGCAATTACGAAATATGATATTGCTTCTCAGTAATGATAAAGACCTTGGGCTGAAAGAAAAAGAAGGTTTCTTCATGGCCCCTGTGTTTCCTCTGTCGTGCACATTGACACACCCGGATCCTTCTTCCCCTGAACTTTAATTTTACAGTCAAGTATTAGGAAGACTAAAGCAGCCATGTTTTCAGCCTCAGCTGAGAGGAAGAACAAAGTTTTGATATTACTACACGAAGTAAAAAAAGATTCAACCCATATTTGCTGTGCATCTGTCCCCTCAATGTAAAAACAAATTAAAAGACAATATGCAAAAAAACCCCAACCCACTTCTGTTTTAAAAAACCACCTTAAGCAGCATTATGCATGGGAGTAGTATCTATACACAGCAGAGAGAGCATCACGGTTGTGAACACACGAGGGAGATGAACATACCACTGCGGGGAATTAGGGAACCACGCAAAGCGATGCAAACACTGCATTCCCCCCTGCCCTCTGCCTGACACTTCTCCTCCCTCGGGAAACACCAGACTCTAAATATTTCACACAATCATTTTTGTACCCTGAGAAGCCGGAACAGCCAATATGTAACGCACCTGATAACTCCTCGTTATTTAGGAGAGGTCTGGACACACTGGACTGCACTGACATAGTGTTTTCATATGGACCAGCAAGTTTAGGTAGGAAGTAAAAAGGTTAAAGCTTATAAATTGAATTTTTCTTCTCATGCCTAGGCCACTCAGAGTTTCTACTGATGTGACTTAAAAGGCTTGGATCATATGTCAAAGCGATATTCCTCAATGATACCCGAAGCTGTTAGATGATACAGGAATACAAGCCTCAAAGCAATGACAAAGTATAAAGCACATGTTTTCCAAAACAGAAATAAGCAAGTGATGTTTTATTTTCCTACAATTTACTGCTTTAAAGTGAGATGTTTCTAAAGTGTCTGAAAATAAGTATTTGGAAGCATTCACTCTACGACTGACGGCAGTTGTAGGTACAGAATTGTGAATTTGCAGAATGGGACACTGAGTTGCCAACAATTACAGTTTCTACAAACCCTTTGCCCTGTTACACTCCATGACCTTAAGAATATGAATCTAAATAACTATGTTTAACTTGCAAATAAAATAAACCACAAATTATAAATTTATAATTTAAGAGAGACAAATAAATATTTCTCTCTTGCAAAACCACAAAGCAGAAGCAGTTATTAAAATGCTAAGCATGAATCATGTCTAGAATGGTTTCAAATACAAGAACTATCATAAAATGAAGTGTTTAAATACGAAAAAGAGACATAAGGTTGTGATTCACTGACCAGAAAATTACTCACTGAACCATAATATGCACACTTCAACAAAGTGGCTAATTATGTATTTTGCATCAATCTGGCTCACCAAAATTAAGCACATGCATTTCAGCCTTGATTAATTGGTCTCAAGGGCCAAAAGTATTATAACAAAGAACTGTAAATTCTACCAGCGATAATATATTTCAGGAGCTGGTTATCTTTCTGGATATGAGACAAATGAGGATTTTAAAGCCTTTAAACCCCATCACAATAATAAATTATTAAAGCCACCAACTGCAAAATAAACCCCAGTGAATCTGTAAAACTGAACAACAGCCCAAAACTGGGCTAAATCTCAGCCATTACTGATCATTTCTGATGTCCACAAAAAAAAACAAACCAAGAGAGAGGAGAGAACCTCACAGAGGAACAGGGCATGAACCCACCTTGCCATCCCCAGGTACACACCATCTACCTGCATTATCAGCTGCAAAATACTCTCTTGGGTTGTGGTTAAAATAAACAGGGACAGACCCAGGAATACAATTAATATCTGACTCTACCTTAGATTTAAGATGATCTAAAAGAGTGCAGCATCTGGAGAAACTGAAAATGCAAGGGCAGCGCTGATGGTGAAGAAGAGCGTTCTGCTGAAACTGGCAACGACTCCTGCCCCTCCTGCCACCAGTTAATCATTTTAAAGTACACCTTGTATCAGGTGTTCTTTCTGGCTTTCTGCATATTTCCAGCTTTTGTTAAATGAGGATCTGCAGAACTGGGCTTCTTGAAATAGCAAAGAATAATTTATTGTTTTTTTTCACCAACTAGGGGAAACAGAAACATTATTGTAAGAGTTAATTTAATTAAGAGACATTTCCATTTTGAAAATAACTTTGGTATTAGAAAAATGTGTGTAGGCACTCAGTCTGTGACACAAAATAAAGGTCTGCAACAAGGATTTTTAGTGATTTATTCTCAGTGAATGACTGATCTTAAAAGTACTTTAGGTATTAGATATTCAGTTAAAAATAATTTAGCATGGATTCCTTAAATTCAACAAAAAACAAGTAAGAATTGACTCCTCCTAAGAAATAAAGAATGGGTTTTTTGCTGCAACACTATTAAAAATTTTTTTCTTCTAACCTTTCCTAAAATATAGTTTGGTCCATCAAAAAAGTACAGTAAAGTTCATTGTATTTAGGGGAGTTTTACAGATGGTTTTTAATGATGGTTTTGCTCTGAAGCATACAGCTCCTTCTGCTACCATTTATCTAATTTATTTCAAGATGTCTTCAATTACCTACCCTGGCTGCTTGCATTAGGATAATAGCCATATAATTAATCCAAAGTGCTAGCAGTGGTGTGAATCCTTCTTACAAGAAGGCAGGTTTATTCAGTTACAGGTTTTCAGGAACAAGATTGAGCTCCTCGAGGTCACTGACTGGAGGTGAGGAACCCACAAGCTACAAGGTTGCACTCAGGTAAAATTATCCCAAACACAGGAGTCATAACGACTCATTGAATCACTGAATAATTTCATTTGGGAGGGAGCTCTGGTCCACCCTGACCCCCTGAGTTCAGAGCTGGGCCAACTTTATCATGGTCTGGATCAGTTTGGAATCTAATGATGGGATGTGACCTGTTCTAGTGTTTGAGAAACCTCATAGTGTGGTTTTTCTGGTGGAAAATATATAGTTATAACTTCCCTCACTGCAACTTGTGTTCATTGCCTGTTAGCCTGTCACTGCGCAGACAGTATAAAGAATGTGGGTTCACCCTTTCCCCCTCCAGGATGGTACTGAGAGAGAAGACTTCTTCTAGAGAAGAGAAGGCTGAGGAGGGGATCTGATCAAGACCTATAAATACTTAAAGGGTGGGTGTCAGGAGGATGGGGCCAGTCTTTTTTCAGTGGTGCCCAGGGACAGGACAAGAGGGAACGGGCACAAGCGGGAACATGGGAAGTTCCATCTAAACCTGAGGAGGAACTTCTTTCCTGTGAGGGTGGCAGAGCCCTGGCAGAGGCTGCCCAGAGAGGTGGTGGAGTCTCCTTCTCTGGAGACATTCAAACCCTGCCTGGACACGTTCCTGGGGGACCTGCTCTGGGTGACCCTGCTCTGGCAGGGGGTTGGACTGGGTGATCTCCAGAGGTCCCTTCCAACCCCGTGTGATTCTGTGAGACATCAGTGAGATGCCTCATACCCCATTCTCCTCCTCTTCGGGCTGAAGATGCTCTTTCCACCTCTTCCCGGGATGTTTCCCACGCCCCTGCTCTCTGGTTCTCAGTGTCACACGAGGCTACTGAGGACCTCTGAAGAGCAGCCCTGTCTGTTTGCCCATCAAACCTCATCTAAAAGCTTGCTAAGACCACGTCTTCTGTCTCACGTCTGTAAATCCTCCAGCCCTCCCCGGCACCAGGGACAAGCGTGCACACAGTAATCCTTAAAGCCATTAGCCAAAAATCTTTTAAATAAAGATTTCTTTATAAATCTTGCACTCCCAACGTATAATTTCCTGTCCAAATGTGCAAATATTTGAAGAAATAACTTGCCATAGAATTCAAATTAGCAAGATCTCAGGACACGGGGGTTATGTTTATTCCAGTAAATGAACAGTACCGGGGAATGCTCCCAAGCACTGGGAACTGCTCATCTACACTATTAAATCACTGAAACACTCTGGAACATTAAGTTCAGCGTGCTGCTCCTGGTACCCTTACAGAATGACTACCAGCACTCGTGGGACTTCTTTGCAGAGACCAGAAAAAGAAACCAGCTCTATCACCTTTAGTTTAACCACAGTGGAACGAACAGGAGAAATTCAGGCTATTTTGGTGTGAGAGACCACGCATTTCGTTTCTGCGGGTCCGTGATCCAATCCAGGTGTATCAAAGAAGCAGAACGTGCACCCAGCACACGTGGCTTCTCACAGAGCCCTTCACCAAGTCCCAGCCTGGGAATCCATGCTTTTCTTTCTGCTTCTTTTTTTCTCTTTGGATCTGACACTTGGATTCAAGGAATAAGAAACAGACAAGGAAAGGAAGAGCAAAACCTTCACCCCCAGCCAGAAAAAAAGGACAACTTCATCCAGCTCTGGAAATCCGACAGGGAAGGTGGTCCACCCTCACGAGGAGGGGTGAGGAATGAGCTGAAGAAGGAATAAATGACACATCAAGTTGGTGTTAATTAAGAAGCGATTATTTTCACTTCTCACCCTTTAACTGCTTCTTGTATAGAGCTATCTTAAGAAAAAAAAGTGAAAACTTCATTTTTGTCTGAAAGATTGCATCTGCGGTACAGCCAGAGAGAAAGAAATCAGGCTGAGAGTGGGAGTTGAGACAAAACCCTGCTTTGAATTAAAACCATCCAGGTAACAAGCAACACAAAATGCTAATAAATTATTCTTTCTTAGAACAGAGAACAATTAGTAGTGGAAAGCCCCAGGGTCTGACAGTTACACTTCAATGATCTTGAAGATTAATTAAACATGGTAAAATTTGCTAACCAATTATTTAGATTCTTTATTGAGATGGAAAGGTTTTGAGGCATTTCAGCCAAACTTAAGGAAACAAAATCTGGTAAACTCCCTGATAGATCAGCATTAATACAGTTACTTTCAAGGTGGTGCAAATGATGAGAAATCGAACAGGTTTTTGCACAGGTTCGAGGTGGTTCCCTGAAAACTCAAGAAGTGGCACGGAAAGCACCGCGCGGCGCCTGGCAACGGCTGGGGAAGCCCAGAAAATGCTTCGTCACATTCACAGGGCAGGTACAGGAGGAGGACACGGAATTCAAAATTCACCTCTCCAGTAAAATGCCGGATTTGGTTAAAGCAGTGCTGATAAAAGCACACAAGCGGCGATGAAGGACTGGGATTTTCCAGTCCAAGTACAAGACCCCTCGTATTCATCACGCCACAAATCCTCCTCCATCCCTGGGACCCTGTGGTCCCAGAGCTACCTGGGCACCAACCCTGTGAGTACAGCAGCCCCTACTGAAAGCCCCATATTTGTCCCAGGTTGGACAGAGACCAGGTGAGTACGGTAAAAGGATAAAATTTACTCTGTAAAAGAAAAAAGATAGAATTTCCCGGAGGTATACAACTCTTCCAGTGAGCTCTCTCTGATGAAGACATTAGGGTCCCCTGAACCCTTTCATTATGATGAAGAAAATTTATTGTGAGTGGGGTCACTCCCCTCCCTCAACACCACCCAAGCAACCTCCAAGAACTTCAGGTCTGCTGCTCAGCACCAGGGTTTGTGAGACCACAGGCTCTGGAGCAGGATGACCTGGGAGAAGCTCCACGACAGGACAGGATTCCTGCTCTCAAGCTGCCTCCTCATCCTCCCTTTCATGACTGTAGGCACCACTGGCAAACCTCAGGCTGATGGATTACACCCTGAATGCGTTCAGGAGAAGCACAGAACAATTAGTGATATTAGTCTGGCACTGCCCTCGGACCGGTCCATTCATCTCAGAGCAGGGGCGACACTCAGCAAAACTGAAAAACAACACCTGTTTCAACGGCAAATCCCTCCGGTATGTAACCACATGCTGAAATCCACAAATATCAGATATTAGCAAACTAAATAGTTAAGCAAAATTATAAAGAAGACTGGATATTTACATCAATTGAAATAGCATTCCTAGTTGTATTTGCCAGATTAAAGTCACGAGGACATTAATTCTCATCCCTGAAAGCAGAAGCTGATTGCCATCTGGGATTACAGAAGAATTCCCCCTCCTCCCGTTCTCTCATAGGCTACCAGAGCACAGCTTGTGGGTGCCGACTGTCTTCATACAGAACATTGCAAGAAAGGATAATTGAATTTATTATCATTGGAGAAGCCACATCGGTTGGGTCAATGATCTTCCATTATGGTATGACAACTCTTGTGAATAGCCTGGTATTTCAGACAAGGGATAAAATAACCATAGATGCTTATATTTACTCATCTTTCCCCCTCCCTCACCCTCACCTAGAACAGTTCAAAAGGTAAAGGCCACGTCTTCATTTTCCCAGATTCCTTACTGTGGCAGCTACAGACAGCCTGGATACATTTTTCTGGCAGAAACACTGCAAAAAATCTATTCTAGGTGAATGACTTCCACTGTCGGGATCATTCAAAGTGCTCAGAAGGCTCAAAGGAGAAAAATAAATCCCTAAGTATTGGTATTACGCAAGCTCCCTGAAGAGGTGTTGCCTGCATTTATGGCAAAGAATTAAGAAGTAGCTTTAATGTCACTCTGCTCATGAAAGTCCTTTCTTTGTAACTGATCTCACATCATAAACGCTTCTGCAAAAACCAGAGTGTGCTTTGACTTGGTGAAGGACAAAGCAACTGTGTCTCTGCGAAGCTGTGGGTCTGCCCAAGCTTTTTCCTCCACGAAGTTTTAAAGGAAGCAAAAATAGGAGGAGCGGCACCAAATTCTATCCATTCCTTTCTTCTAATTAGACATATACACTGGTGAGAGGCTGCTGACCATACAGTATGGCAGTGTGCATGTAGACAATGATACATCCATTTTATAAAATAATATTACCATATATTATAATGTATATTATGATTAAATTTTAATATATGATAATATTATTAAATCAAACATTTAACTTCTAATTTAATATTTTTATGACTTTCAAAATCTAGTTGTGACACTAATGCACTGGGTCATTTTTCTTGTGAAAGCTCAGTATCTGAACCGTACTTACATGGGAAAATGCAGCAGCTCACAGATCTCGCCTTGAGAAATGAGACCTGTCCGAAGCCAATGATCCCCGTCCCCAGGATACACACTGCACTTGGCAACGGGAGCTCAACAGCAATGAAGAAATACTTCTAGCAGGCCTCTATTTTATGACAAAAGGGTGTAGATTGCAACCAGTCCAGCTGTAATTTACTGCCTGAGAGAAGATTCTGGGAGAGTTCTGTGTGCAAATCATTTAATGTTTCTTCCTTTCCCCAAACCCATTATTTCTCCATGGAAGCAAGTACTCAATTCCATAACTTACGCAACACTAATTACACAAGCTAAGCCAATTATAAATGCATATAATACATATGTTTTATGTGAGTGCTTCCATTTTTCTTTTTTTTTTTTTTTACTTAAGCCATGAAACAAAAAACATACATAGCATTTGTTTTGTGGATTGAAACGCCCATAGACATTATTGTCTGTCATAAGGATTTTATGTTTGAAGGTCCCAACTCTGCAGAAAACCTAATAAAGTACATACTCATTTTTATAGTCAGCTCAGCAGGAACACTCTCAGCATGTGTGAGTCTTTGCAGATATGAGACTGATTTAGCTAAAACTGTAAGCGTTATACAAAAATATACTCACCTGTAACTACATGACAATTTCTAATACTTTTTTTTTTTCATAAATAATCTCTTTCAAATAAAACCTTGTTCAATCACTCCCAAGAGTCACATTGTGAGGGACAAGCCACGGAATTACTGTGGAAATGAGCAGGCCAGGATGTAACGCCACTGCCGCAGGGGGACACCATGTATTACCACCCATAGTTTAGTCACAGTTCTAAAGAAGCCAGCCCCAAGCTCATTAATTAAGGAATTCAGCTGTACCCACTCTTCTCCGAGAGAACCGAAGGGTGGCCTCAGAGTGGCTGTTGCTTTGCCATATGCCAAAGATATTTTTGGATTTATTTGGCAGAGTTAAACCTTTGCTGAACTTAAAAAAGCTTAGAAACTTAGAAAAGCTATGTGACTGCATAGGTTTTTAAATGGCAATACAGTTCATTTCTAGGGAAATGCTATTCTTATTAATTTATGAACATTTTACAGCCTTGTATCTACATTAGTTTAGAATTTTACTTGTGGTGCATGTTACATTTTCAAGTACATCTGACCAACACCCCCAGCCTGCGTCGTTCCAGCCACGAGAAACAGTTTGAGGCCCATGGAGATCTAGGCCAGTAAAGTTTCCTCTTCTATGGGCAATTTCAGCTTGTGTCAGTTGTGATGTTTTAAAAAGTTAAGCCAAAACAAATATCTGTGATACCACAGCTCATCCCTGTCTCGGGATAAAAGCAGACAGGACAGCGAGAGGCCAACGAGCTCTGTTTCC
Source organism: Arenaria interpres (assembly GCA_013399435.1). Classification (NCBI taxonomy): domain Eukaryota; kingdom Metazoa; phylum Chordata; class Aves; order Charadriiformes; family Scolopacidae; genus Arenaria; species Arenaria interpres. The sequence goes on along the minus strand of VXAK01025620.1, from coordinate 64,922 downwards.
ACCCAGGCACACCGACACTCCTGTGAAATACGCCAGGGCATCTGAAGTATTCAGTTTTTATTTTCCTCCTAAAGTACTCACCTGACTTTCCCTTTGGTGTTTCTAAGAACAGTGGCAGCAAAATTTTGCGTAACGCCAACCAGACTGATGCCATCGACTTCCACAATCTGGTCATTCACTTGGATCCTTTCAGGGGAAAAAGCACAAATATATAAATAATTGTGTGAATTTTCAGCAAAACTTAGCACACAGAAATCTTTTTGGTTTGATATTAAACAAAGACTTTAAATAAAAAACCCGGTCATAAAACGACTGAGGTAAATATGCAAAGGCATCACTCCTTGCACGCAGACATCCCATAAATCCAGCCTCAAAGTCACCATCACAATTAGTAGCATCGATCATCCAGCCACCTCCTTTGTATATAAATACAGCAACACAAACTCGTCAATTTGTCACATGACTTAAATTAAACACAGTACTTGAACAGTTCTTATATCATTCTTTCCTAAGCCAGGCCTGAAAAACAGCATAAGACATAGCTCTGGTATTTCAGGCTAATGGGAAAAAAATGCAATATTTAACTAAAACAACCTGGTCATGTGCGGAGAAACGAGCCTGTGCACCAGCCTGAGTTGTGACCTACTCTCCTAAAATATTTCATCTAACTTGCTCCAAAAAGATAAATTCCCAGTGTAAGTGTCATCTTTGTCCTGCTGCACACAACAATAAGGCCTCGGACTGTTTTAATGAGGACTCTCTCTTTGAACCCAAACGTCTATTTACAGCCGATACCCTGTCGATGCAGGAAACGTCAGGGGGAACACAAAACACGCTGCTTTTATCTGAAGCCAGCACTGCTACGAAATCCCTGGAGCAGGCGCTGGACTCATCTGGGTTACGAACACTTGGAAGGAGGACTACTACCCTAAAGGTCCCCTAGAAATGCACAAAATCCTATAGGTTTAAAATTTTTTAAACAACCTGAACACACTCAGAACTAGTCAAAGGGAGCAATTTTCAAGTACTTCCATGGATGCTACCGACCCAAATGATACAGTTCACAAAGGCACCAAGAAACTGCTATGAAAAAAATCCTCTTTAACTGATATGAAAATACCTAAAATAAGGTATTTAACATCATAGGATATCTTAGTGCTAAGACTTCTTTTCAAAGAACAACAGAGGCTTCAAAAGAGGGCTGAAGGATTCTGTCTCTAAGTACTAATGTCTCTGCCAAGTCTGAGGCAATGCTTTGCAGTTCGACACGTGTTCGAGCAACATCTTCAGTTCTCTGGCTCCACTGATGAGTAAGACATACAAGTTTTATTCTTTGGCAGCCTCACATCACAGAATGTCACTGTGTTCTGGGCAGGTCTCCCTTCTGTATACAAGAAGCCCTGAAAAAATGATCCTTCTGTTATCTTTGTGACACCCTATAAACTCCTGTCTTGGAAATCATATCGGGCATTTTAATCTCAGAATTTTATTTCAGTTTCCACTGAAGCATTTAATAAATACACCAATCACATGAATATTTATTGTATTTGGATACTGTAAAAGTTAATTGGGTTATTTTTTTACTTTGGCAAACATGAGGTGCAGTCAGACGGCCGCAGGAGTTCCCAGAGAAGTTTAAGCTGGTGCCCAGTTGAGTGGGAAGCTCCCAGCCTCTTGGCTGAAAACTAAATAGGGGAAGAACAGATTCCTTGTTGATGGCCATTGCCTACAATGATTTACATCCTTCTCTACGCAGCGTTCATAGAGATACGTAGTTATAGTATTTCAGGTGATGAAATGTCACGATAGAGAACTGTTGCCTGCAGCTTCTGAAGTGGCTCCATCTTCACCTGCTGCAATTCAGTGCAATCCCATTTGTCTTTTGGGCTTATTTTCTACCTCCTTCTTTCTAGTTTGTACAGCTCCTGAATTCACTTCCAACTCTTATTCGTATGGCAATTGTTCTATAAACTCCCTCTCTTTCTATACATACATATATTTTAATTATATATAAACATACATATGTATCAAATAACATACAATTAACATACTTGTTATTCAAATGATATAATTACATGTAATTAAAAAAGANTAGCCCTCACCCCCCCGAAAAGCCACCATCTACCCCAAAATACTCTCCCAGCCATGTCCATCGGGCAGCCTTCCCCCCACAGCCCCCTCCACTAGAAGCTCTAGGCTTCCTCTGTCTCTCAAATCTAATTTCAAACATGAACAAAAAATAAGGCTCACAGGGGCAAAGCCTGAATTATAGAAGTGTAACTGCTTTTAGCATCAATGAAATTGGTAATTCTTCCAACAATTATTTTCTAATGGCTTAAATCTTTGCCTGGGCAAAGCAGCACTTCAATGAAGTGGCAACTACAGAAGTGAACCAACTACAGTCGAACAAATTACATGCCTAATTACTGCTCTGTATGATGAACTGAAAAATTTGACTTCTTCAAAGAAAACATTTAGAATATTTTTCAAGTTAAGAGCTGCGCAATGTTTCAAAACTGTTGTTCTCAATGTTATCAAAATACTTTAAAATGCAAATGACTCATCCCCACGATAATTTGAAAGAAGCAGTTATGAATCCATCCAGGAAAAGGACTGATTTTTCATATTTGGTCTAATGGTTGAGCTCGCATTTTACATTTTACACACTATTAATAATCTCTCTTATAAGGTATCAACATGCTTGCCTCTGGATTCAGCTCAAAGCACCCTCCTTGGCTAGATACAGCCACCCAACGCTGACTGAACCCTACCTGTTTGTTGGCATCAACAAGAACGAAGCCAATCCATGGCGTTCTTCCAGGGGTGCAACCAAAGGGGTGCTCAATTAGTGAGAAACCCCTTGGTACAGATTTTGGGTTTCCATGGGAGGCAAGGACTTTGCATCCCGATTTGATGGACCTTTCCAAAGGATGGGAGATATCCTACAGATACTGTAATGTTTCAAATTGCAGTTTCAGAAGAGCCTGCCTGGAGACTGCCATGTGGTTATTCAGAATATCTGATGTAAGTGCCGAAATACAGTTTTATTTTCTGTCAGGAGACTTTGTTTTGCTCTCAGTGTCGATAATTAACCAGGCTCTTCACAAAGATGAAGTGAACGGGGCCCTTCACAGTTGATGCAGGTTATTACAGAACGGGCCGCCCCCGGTGAGAGGATTACGCGTCCCATTCCCAGGTGAATGATCAGTCAGGCTCCCCAAGAGAAAATCAGAGAGAGGGCTATGTCTCAGCTGAGTGAACATTCAGCCAGTTGAAAACCAACACAAATATTAGAATGGCCAAGGAAAGATACTATTTTTTCTCAGCTGACAAGCTGCTTTCAGATGCCATCGAGGGAAATGAAAAAAAAAAAAAAAAGACTTGTGCTTGAACAGTAACTTCTGTAGCCCACTCAGCCACGTAAATAATGAGAGGAACAGAAAACACGGATCATCATAGAGCAGTAATGAGCAACTCTGATTTTCAACCAGAGAATTTCCCACAGAATGCCAGTTGGGAGCAAAATGCTTCCTGGCTGAGCTCAAGCATACCTTTCAGAAAAGCGTTCGTTTAAATTTAAAGTAATGGATGAAGTCATGACATCTTGAGGTGTCAGCTTCTTCACTCCCCTGCATCATTTTTAAGCCTGTGATAAATCAGTACTTGACCTTCAACCTGGTGCCTTATTGCCAAGATCTGTAGAGATACCAGCAAGCCCAGCCTGGAGGATGACATACTTCAGTGCTTTCAGAGCAATATTAATACGTTCTGCAAAGCCCTGCCATGGAGAGCCTTCTGCTGGAATTCCTGTGGGGTTTCCACCACAGAACAGCCTTGGGCCTGGCTGAAAAGCTACAGGTTCTCATCACTAAGGAATGAGGTACTGCAATACAGCTTTTAGAAGAGAGTATCAACTTTTTAGAGTTTATTCTTTCTCTATCTACCTGTGTTTGGTATTATTTATAATGAATATAAAAAATCACTGATGTTTAAAAGCAGAAGTAAAGAATGCATATAAGTAAACTTAATTGCTAATGTTTAAGATAAGTAATGTATTTGCATGCAAATTTCTAAAGCGTATGCACTAGGACAAAACAACAAATTATATACAAATTATATGGGTCAGAAGATGTTTAAGAATACGTTTCATTATTAAATGATTACATAGTAAAGTATTTTTTCTAACTTTTAATGAGAAACACTGGTCTGACTGTGCAGGTGCTGTGTAATACACAGATAACTGTTGTTTTCATTATTAAATACTGTCTGTTCAAAAGGAATTCTGTAACCTGCACATACCAAGTAAGCAATTCTAGAAGCAACCAGGCGTTATAAGAGCATCATATAAGACTACAAACACCAATTCATTTCGTTAGTGGGCAGGATTTAGGGTACAGCCTCTCATTCCAGTTGATTAATGCACTTTCAGTGCTGTAGGGGTGAAAACTGAACCCTGGAGCAGAAAACTGTGCATAACACAAAATGTAAAGTAACAGCCTGTGTTAGTAAACTTGAAAGGAGATCTATTTAGTAAGAGTTTAGTCATTCAGATACACTAACTATTTTCCTAATCAAATGTTGAGCAGAGCTCTTTTTCATAAGTATATTGTTTAAAACTGATTTGAAGCCGAATGAACATGTGAGAGCTCAACACCTTTAAAATCTCAACTGCCTTCCAAAGCAATACAACCACTTGGAATCTCCAGCTTCACTCAGGCTAAAGCAGCTGGCTTTTCAGGTAGTCATGAACACACAACTTTGGCAAATCTGTTCTCCTTAAACAGCTTAAACTCAGTACACCAACCTGGTGTCTTCTCGTAACTACAGGAGGTATTCGGACCTTACAAGGAAGCCTCTGAATTTCACAGCTTTGAGTTATTATGACGCACATTAAGCAAACAACTCTTTCCTACGAAACCTCGTAATCTGTAGGAACTATTCCTGGGAAAATTTCCAAAGACTTTAGTCTAGTTTACCTGCCATCTCTTTCTGCTGCCCCACCTTCTGTTACTGTTTTGACAAATATTCCCAGTTTTTCAAGGCCTGCATCTGCTCCGACTCCCATCCCAATAATGCTTATGCCAAGTCCATCTTCATCTGTGAAAAAGGAAAGTGAAAGAAGAAACTTCTTCATTTGATTTATGCAGTTATTTGGTAGATAAACATTTATGCTTTGGCTCCTGCCACTTTTCCACATCAGTAACATTAATATGCTTTTGCTGCCTTTAAAAATTTTATTATTCTACCATTTCAATTTCACACAAAAAAATATCACCTTATGAGATATAACCTTCACCCTCATGAGGGGCTCAGAACAACAACCAGGATTTTTACTCTTCCAGTGGAGAATGAAAACATCGCACCAAACCCTGTGTAACATCCTGTGTTAATGGAGTGACACAAAACAATTCTCTTGGGGAAATAAAGAACTACTTCTCTCTGAACTGCTGCTTTAATTCCTTATCAAACAATGCTTGAAATCCAAAAAGGTGACTACAACAGACTCATGGAAACCCAAGACTTCCCCAGAGCTGTAGAGCAGTGCCCCAGGACCTGGGAATGTCACCCAGACTCCGTACCTTTCTCTAGCTCAACTGGGAAGAGCTCCAGCTTTTCCACGCGCTTTTCCAGCTCATACTCAGCTGATGCAGCCACGGGGTCAACTTCATCATTTCTCCTGTCATAGTCTTCGTTGGAATACGTATTGAAAACCTGGGGGAAAAAGACCAAAAATCACTCAACTGCCTACTCCCAAAAGACTTCCAACTCACAAAAATAGCGACTGCTTTTGTCCTGTGATGTTGCAGAGTTTGAAAAGGCTTTTAAAAGACAAATCTCTCTCGTTCATGCAAACTTCAGGCCTTTTAATTTGTGCTTTTTCATTCAAGGAAAACACAAGTATCACTGCAAAAGTCAACTGCGTATAAAGAATTGATTTTTATTGTGATTATAAATACCAAAGATGATCTTGAATCACTGAGTTGGCCTATACATGTCAATATTTAAAATACTTAATTCAACAAATTAAGAATGCACTGTTAGTATACTAAAGCTGCGATACAAAAATACTATTCAATACTATGGTAAGCATAGCGACTGTACTACAGCTACCACAAAGCTACTGCAAAAACCCTCCCAGCTTTATATCAAACAGTGGCTGAAACAGAGACGATGTTATTCACTCAATGGAAACTTCAACTCCTGTATTTTACATCAATGTAAAACACTTAATAAATTGCCTCTTCCAAGAAGACTGAGACAATAAATGCTTTACAAGAACCCACAAACCTATCTCACATTGATTTTTAGTGCTATTGCTGCAAGAAAAAGGCTGTTTTAACTAAATCATGTTCCTAAGGAGCTTTCATAAATATATCCAGTAAAATAAGCCCTAAGCACTGCCCAACGCTGCTGAACATTTTATGCTGCTTTAGTATGTGCAAGATTGGAGGAAAGACGCTGATACAGAAATAAGCGTAAGGAAATGTAACTTTTTACTTGGTCTAAAATAACCTGCAAGATCTAGGTGCAAGTTTTGGCCATGCATCACAGAAATGGAGAAACAAATGGCTGGTAAACAGTCAACCCCTTCGAAATGTCAGTGATCACCTTCAGCTCCCTCCCTCAGCTTCTCTCTGTGGATGCAGTAACTACATCTGCATCCAGGATTTTGGCAAGTCCTTGGACGATGGATTAATTTCTGCTGTGAACCCCATTGGGTGTCTGAACTCCCGGTTACAATGGAAAACCAAATGGAGGGTGTCCATATGGAAACTATGGGTGTCCATACCTGGTTAACAGCCTGACAGAGGAGTTCTGAGAAGTCTTTTGTCACACCTTGTCTTTCACACACCTTTTCTACACAAGACAAAGCCTTTTGCATGCTACGTACCCCTGCCTGCTGCTTCTCAAAACACTTGAAGACAGGAAGAACCATGAACGTGGTTTTCTACATAGCCCGTATCAAACTAGAGCACAACGTGCAGCTCTAATGAGGCCAGCTCTATGTAGGGAAAAAGGAGCAGGTATGGGAAACCCTATTTACCTTATGACTGAGATGTACAACTCACACAGCCATCTCTACCCTGACACAGGAATGATGTAGGGTCCTGCACCTGGGGAGGAATAACCCCCCCTGCACCAGGACAGGTTGGGGCTGACCTGCTGGAGAGCAGCTCTGAGGAAAAAGACCTGGGAGTCCTGGTGGAGAACAGGATGACCATGAACCAGAAATGTGCCCTTGTGGCCAAGAAGGCCAATGGCATCCTGGGGGGCATCAGGAAGAGTGTGGCCAGCAGGTGGAGGGAGGTCATCCTGCCCCTCTGCTCTGCCCTGGGGAAGCCACATCTGGAGCACTGGGTCCAGTTCTGGGCTCCCCAGTTCAAAAATGAACAAGGAACTGCTGGAGAGGGTACAGCAGAGGGCTACAAAGATGATGAGGGGCCTAGAACATCTCTCTGATGAGGAAAAGCTGAGGGGCTTGGATCTTTTTACCCTGGAGAAGAGAAGACTGAGGGGGGATCTGAGGAGGATCTGAACATGAGGAGGAACTTCTTTCCTGTGAGGGTGGCAGAGCCCTGGAAGAGGCTGCCCAGGGAGGTGGTGGAGTCTCCTTCTCTGGAGACATTCAAACCCCACCTGGACACGTTCCTGTGGGACCTGCTCTGGGTGGACCTGCTCTGGCAGGGAGTTGGACTGGATGATCTCCAGAGGTCCCTTCCAATCCCTGCCATTCTGTGATACTGTAATGATCAAACCAGTGAGAAAAGCCCACTCCACAGCACAGGATAGCCCTGGTGCAGGCTGGTGGGGAACCTCCCCACAGCTTCCCTCCTCTGGGGTTTGCTCTGAAAGGAGAATGTGCCTACTGAGGGTTCCATATCCAACCTCAACCTCAGTCATGCCGACGCCAACCCAAAGAAGGATCACTCAGTGGACTGAACCCAACTAAAACATTACTGAGCTAAGGTCTGGCCACAAACCTCTAGGTCCAAAATGCAGCAGTCACACAAGCAAGTACAGGTTAAAATCAATAGCCGTGAATTTAGCTGGCATTGTCTCATTTATCAACGTGACGAGAGGGACCTGTGCTCTACATGTGGAACAGAGATAGATGTGACCAAGGGAAATGGAGATACAGCCACTAGATGCTGAAGATGATTGAAGATGATTGCTTGCTGGAGACAAAGAATAGATGAGGGTGAGGTACAGGGAAAAACTATGTCACAAAATTAGTATATTTATTTCTGGATTCCTTTTCATCACTTTAATGGCCCCATTCTTTTCCTTTTGGTCAATGACTGGCACTAGTGTAGTGTGGGAGCAGCTTCAGATTCATTGCAAAGTGACTGGATATGGTTCAGGATAATTTTCTTTCAAAGCATCAAATCTTTCAAAGTTCTTGCTTGGGATGATCTTGAACCAGATTAGAGGAGACGGCTTCCTGCATCTTGCTCACTGCTTTGGAACATTTAGATTACCACATGAGAAAGATCCTGTTGGTGGTGAATAGAGTTATCGTCATGTCTCCAAATCCGTCACACTACTCTTATCTAGTATCTTAACTGAGCATTCGATCTGAGGTTGTAGGATCACTGAGCATCAAAGTCAAACAGCCTGTTTCTTACCATCTTTTATACACTGGCCATGGGATCCTGCCCACTGCCTTCTACATGTGGTTCCACTACGGGGAAAGGGAGGATATTCTTGTGTGTCATTTACCCCTTTCTGCACAATCACATTTCACGGTTGACTGACTCTATTAAATGAATCTCTGGGTGTTAAAATGAAGAAAAGAAAGTTTGTTCTTGGGAATGTTCTTTCTTTGTGTACCAGTCTATCCGCCACAGTAATGAACTGCTTGCTCAGTCATGAGAACTGTCAGTCAAGATTCTACTTTGCTAAAAATAAAATAAAGAGTTAGAACTTTTCCCTCAAAGTATGCTAAACTTGATTTAAGTAGACCTGCTTCTCCACCTCTGGTGCTGCTGTGTTTCCTAGAGTGTGTGTGGGATTTCAGACTCCTGGGAACGCTCCCATTCCCAGCAGGGTGATAACTGAGCTTCTCGTGTGCCATTTCAAAAACTTTAAAAATTTGCAACACCTTTGTTCCAGGCCTTCTTTGCAGACAGCAACCAAACGGGTCATCTCTCAGGATATCCTGCTGAGAAGCCCTGGGAATGATCAGGTCTTCTTCTGGCCACTCATCATTACTGTGCAAGCAGCCAACGCGGGAAAGCGAATAGTTGCAGAACTACCTTCTAGTTCTATCCTTTTATAACTCATCTCTAGGACATGCTCTGTATTTGCTGGCGGAGTCACAGAGGACACTCTTGTGTGGAGGGAACAAAACGTGGCACAGACAATGTCCATACTGGGAGAGCGTGGACCTCAGAGCACAACCTCTCATCTTTCCTCTCACCTATTTTCTTCTCCAGGTGAATCCACTTGTTTGACCTGCAGTGAAACCGGGACAAAACAAAAATGTGCAAACCCAAAGGGAACTCATCAACCTGACTCTGTGGATATGCGCTTTGGCAACCTTAATTATAATGACAATAATAACGATTTCCTCTGGCTGGTTCTGCCCCGTGCACCCTGTTGACTTTGGGAGAAATGAAACCCCAGAGGATGCCTTTAATGCAGACATGGATGGAAATCGTAAGTGTTTTGTGTCAGAAATATTATTATTACTTACAGCTGGAATTTCAGACAAGTTTTGTTGTGATTGTTACCAAGAACCCAAGTAAGGAAACGTGGTGGGTAAATCAGTCCTTTGGACACGGGACATTCAGAGAAACAGTACAAGTTGTAGTACTTCAGTACGTTCTCAGTCGTTAAGCCCAGAAGTGCATGCAATGGCACCTCCCGACCCTCTGGGAGGAGGAACAGGTACATCTGCAGGGCAGCTGCCTATTTCTTTCAAGCAGTTTTACAGTCATCTCTTGCTTGGAATATACTCAACCGGACTCTTGTGCTTCCTCCACAAAGGATGAAAAGTTCTCTTGTGGGGACAGCAGTGATGAAGAGCCATAAGGGCACTGTAGGAAGGATCAGACATATTCATGGACGTGACAACGTTGTACTAGAAGCACCAGCAGTTGTGATGGTTACTCCCACAAGGGCAGGAGGCCGGCAGAGCCCTGAGGGTCAGCTTTCTGGCCATGCTCAGGAAGCCAAATAAGAGAAAAAGGAACACAGTTTGACCATCCATTATCTTCTGACTGAAAGTCTCTCTACAGCACAGCTTCAGGGAGGAGAGGAAGCTCTGCCAACATCTGAAATAGGTGACTTCTTTTCTGGAGAGTCTTTTCTCTCTGATGTGGTCGCTCTGTCACAGCTGAAGGGATGAGTCAGTGAGGAGGAGCCACCATGGGCTTCCTCCGTCTCTCCTGGTTTCATGCTCCCCCAGAGCCCGCGTGGGCATCGGCTGTCACCAACGTTGCAGCAGAGAAGCACCAAGGAGACAGATCTTCCCAAGAAGTGATCGCAGGGAGGAGACGCAGACGGGAATTAAGACAGTTGCAATATTGACAGAAACGGATTGTCTAACACCAAAACCCAGCCTGGGATTTCCCTCCAAAAGCACGGCAGGAGAAAGACCTGATTGAAGCAGCCTGAAACTCCAGCAACAAGAACTGCACAGCAGATTCCAGCTCCTGAAACCATAGAAGTACCTGGGCCCCAGACTTCTTCGTCCCACAGAGACCTCTTCAGACACACGACAGAGCCAGGAGCAACTGCTGCCGAGCACAACTGAGCATTCCCTTACGAGGAGAGGCTGAGGGACTTGGGTCTGTCTAGTCTAGAGAAGAGAAGAGTGAGGGGGGATCTGATCAACGCCTTTAAATACTTAAAGGGAGGGTGTCAGGAGGATGGGGCCAGTCTTTTTTCAGTGTTGCCCAGGACAGGACAAGAAGGAACGGGCACAAACTTGAATATAAGAAGTTCCACCTAAACATGAGGAGGAACTTGTTTCCTGTGAGGGGGGCAGAGCCCTGGCAGAGGCTGCCCAGAGAGCTGGTGGAGTCTCCTTCTCTGGAGACATTCAAACCCCACCTGGACACGTTCCTGTGGGACCTGCTCTGGGTGACCCTGCTCTGGCAGGGGGTCAGACTGGATGATCTCCAGAGGTCCCTTCCAACCCCATATCATTCTGTGATTCTGTGAAAATTATAAAAATATCAAGGAGAATATTTAAGAAGGGAATTGGTTTCCAGTGTGACGCCAGATATGTTTTATCACTCTTTTGGCAAGCCCCTCCATTGCCAGGGTAACCAACGAGCTCAGGAACACGCTGTATCTTTGAACATGAAAATAAGCCTGCAAACGAGAATGTCTGTGGTGAGCCCCCTCTGACAAATTAATGACAACAGCGTACAGCCTGGAGTTTGGGCCATGGGTGTCTGAAGAAGTTCAAAAGCACAAGAGAGCACCAAGCAAAGCTGCAGGTTCTGTCCTTAGACATTTTTTCCTGCATCCGCCGCAGTATTTCCTCCAGAGCCTCGCATCACCGCCAATCTACATCCTCCCTCACGGTTCTATTTTTCTTTTGTATTTCTTTCTATATTTCTTCTGCCTTCAAGAGCATGACACGGGAGCTGGCCAGGAGTAAACGCTGCTTCTGGTGCCCCAGAGCCTGCCGCACAGCAGCCGTGTCACTGGGAATCAACACCCCAGCCCTTCTTCCCCCAGAGACATCCCGTGCCCCCAGCCTGGACGTCAGGGGACCCAAACACGGAGTGAAAACGCCACAAACCTTCTCAGGGACAAACTGAAACAAAATATTGACCATTCATAAAACACCCTTACTTCTTTTTAAAATAAATTTCAGCAAACTACGCACCCTGCGTAGTCACTGAAGTCTACTGAAATAAAATTTCACAAGCAATTCCTTCTATTCATTTACAGATGTCAGAACTGTTAAGAAAACAATTTAGAGGAAAAAAAGGGCACAAAAAAGTGATCACAGGCATTAATTTAGATTTGCTGAATAAATTATACAGAGATAATTCATCCAACTCTAGTTTTATTGTGAACTTATGACATTATTTTATAAACTGAACGAAAATTAATACGATGTGTTTATATATATGAAATTATATATATTAAAAATGTACCATAAATAGTACACCTACTATCTATCCCTCTACTTAAGGCAGAGAAGCGAGGAGAGGTAGAAGAGAAGAGTCAGGTGGAACCAATCTGACTTGGTGTCCGATTTTATCAATATTACGTCATCAATACAAACCCTATTCTGCTATTTTGAGGTGTAAAGTTGCAACTACCCCGAAGGTTGTTATGAATCTCTCAGATACCTTGTCCCACTCCTAGCAGCTCCTGCATTTGGCACTAATTGGCAATCCTAATGATGCAGCAGAGAGGGAGCGAGCCAGGGAGAAGGCTCTGTGGTGCCAGGAACCAGAGGGCTTCCCAAGCCCTACCTTGGACCAAGGCACAATGAACAGACACACTTCCATGCCAGAACAGCCTTTCCTAATCTCTAAAGCTGCCCACCATCGCCCTTCCCAATAACTAAGTTCATATAAAAACCTTAAGTGAAGAAATGTTTGGATTTTTTTTTTTTTGTAATGAGAAATTCTTACTTAATGAATTCCTTTCCTGAAGCTGAATTACTAAATAAGGATAGTCCCACAATCTAAGACAACTGTGGGAAATTCTACTATATTCTATTAAGAAATATTCTATTAAGAAAACCTCAGACGTGTTAAACCCCTCCTTTGCAGCGTGTCAGGGCACCTACTATTCATTACTTAAGTCCACGGCTTAGGAGTTGAAGCCCAGCTTAAGTGTGACACTGGATATGGGACAGTCCCTCAACCAGCCTTCTCTACGGAACAAACACGATCCCCCAGTCTGAGGTGGCACGTGTTAGAAAGTATTTATTTTGTTTCTAGTACAAGCAGGTATTTCTCTACACTGACTAAAATGCTTGTGATTCTAAGGAATCTAACGCTATATTCCCATTAACATCACCGTGCGGTGATATAAAAGACAGCAATTAATGGGGTGTTAATTCGGCAGGAGGGTGGCACCCGCACCCAGCCTGGCAATGCCACTGCTCGGGCACAGAAACAAACGGGCAGAGCCTAAGAGGATTAACGGAAAAGCTCCTGTAATACAGCAAAAGGTCTGCTGTATTTTGTAAACATCCTCCAAGCAGAGAGAGCAACGCAGCCTTCCCCGCGCCAGAGCACAGGCGGTGGCTCCCTGTTCCAGAATCACCAATCCCTTAATTGCACCTGTTTGGCTGGCTGCGTTCCTCCTAATGATAGTTTCACACTCGCCCCGTCCAGCACAGTCAACTGTGTCCTGGCAGGACGTAAAACTGCCCAGAGCAAGCAAAAGGATGTTTATCCGTTAAGCGCCCCCACGCAGTGTATTCCGTGACAGCTAATCACGGCAACGCTGCAAACGTCAGACCCTCTGTGTTCCCGGAGGAACTGATAGTCTCCCTAAAGCCTCCCGAGATTGTTCCTGGGGTAACGGAGACCCTAACCCAAGCCAGGAACAGGGGTTCCCTGCTCTCCCTGCCCAACTGGTCAATGGGACCGGCTCCAAGAGCAATTTGAAATATGGTATTAACGGAGCAAGAAACAGAAGGTTACAAACGTGCACGCACGGAATATCCCAGTGAACGGACACAGAGAAAGAAGGCTCACGGGGCTAAGCCAGTATTAATGAGTAATGCCAGCTCGGGAGGAGACTACAGCAATAATGCCACAAAGTGGGGATTCAAGATAAATACGTTTAAAGTGACTCAATTCAACCCTATTTTTGGACATTTTTCAACTTCGACGTGTGCTATGACATCAGGCACCAAGTCTGATGTTACTCCCCTGAAATCAATAGCAAAATGGCCTTCATCAACCCCATGAGGAAGAGGTGGTACTTTATTTTATGATTGTTTTTCACCCTACCCCTCACACTGTGGAAAAACTAAATGAGCATAGAAATTATGATGAGTTGAACACGCAGGAACACAACTTGGGAAAGCTCCAGGAGTCAAATGAGGAGTGGGAAAATACATTCTTTTTGCTCTCTCTCTCTCTCTTTTAGAAATAGAGAAAATGGATTTCAGCCTGGCTGCTGTGGGAAATGGGGAGATGCACTTGTGAAGGTGCGTTTTGGGGTTTTTTCACAGAATCACAGAATTATATGGGTTGGAAGGGACCTCTGGAGACCATCTAGTCCAACCCCTTTTTGGGTGGCTGTTTTTATTTTTCTCTTAAGGAGTTTTGGTGGATTTTTTCCCTCGGGGTTACATCTTGGTTTACCGTTCTGGGGTTGACCAAGCATCCCCCTGTGTATGTCCCTCCTCCTCCCAGGAGTGGCCACATTGGGCAGAGCAGCAGGAGGGGTACCATGTCCATTATGGGATATGAAGACAGACACGGGGTTCAATGTGGGCCCACCGCTGTCCCCACCACACACCAGCAGCTGAGGTGGCCGTGGAAGCAGACGCGTGGCCAGAAAACTCCTGGACATTTACAGCTGACTTAAGTCCTCTGAGCTTTCTGTCTTCCAGATGCAACTTCTTGACCTGCTTCGGACAGAAATATCTGAAGCTCAAGACAAATATTCCACCTTTGTGAGGGAAACTATAACATGAGGCTTAGCATTTTTTCTAGATTTGCCCAAAGGAGGAGGAGAAAGGACTGTTTATCCCGTGCAGAGACCGAGAACAGTAAAAGCTGCAGAAGAACCTCTCTTTACGTCATGGCGATGCAGTGAAGAGCAGGGACATCTACGAGAGGGCTCTCCGGCTCCTCCACCCGCTGAAGCGAGCAGCACATCTGGCATGGCTGCCCCTCACAGCCTCTCTGTTCTGGTTACAAACAGCTGCATTTTCTTTTAAAAGTCAGACAGACCCCATTTGGCGGAAGCTGGACACGCTCCAGGCAACCAATTAAGCAGGGTATAATCTGTGTGTGACAGGCTGTAAGCCCGATACAGTAAGCCTTTCAATAATCTGACAGTGTTTTTAACATTTACCCCAGAACTAATATAAGCAATAAAGAGAACACCCCCAAATATCTCTACAAAATCCTGACATTTAACTATTTTAAAGTTAGCTAGTGACCATCGCCTAAAGAAATTGGCTGTGACTCCTGCCTGAACCAGGAGCTGAGAATGAACAGCCAGGAGAAGGCAGCAAACTCACCTTACGAACCTTTGCTGGAATGCATTTATACATATAACCTTAGCTATTTTTAAGAATCCCTAAGAAAAAAAAAGAAGTAAATGTCTAAGTTTTTAGAAGCACATCTTCTAAAATCCTATCCTATAGTCATGGTTTCAAGAACACCCATTCATGCGGAAAGGCTTCTTTATTTGGGCATTAATATAATTCTTTATCAACTCTTTGTAGGTAAAACATAAGGAAAAACAGAAAACATTTTGAAGCAATCTTCGCAAATCCTTCTTTCGTGTTACTAACAAAAGTTAGTACCAGCTCAAGAAAACCAGAAGCGTTGACCTTACCATTCACTGGGCAACTGCACAACAGAGCATTGGTACAAAGCACACGTTACTCCTGGCTGCATTTTACCCCTAAAAAACCACAATAGCGGATAAAAGCACTGTCTTGGCTGAGGGAGTCAGTTACATACAAGGAGTGTGGGAAAATAAATATGTGGTTGGACATCAAAACAGTTGAGCTGGTAAAACTTTAATCTTGAAAACTTCAATTTTAACCTTACTGTTATTGATTAATCACTCTGAGATTCTAAAAAGATTTTAGAAAAGAGAACCTTTTGTGTGCAAATAAAATATTTGGGAAATAGCATGAAATGACAAATTTAAAAAGCCTTTTCTGTTTTTCTAGTAAACTGAATGACCACAAACACAATTCTGTCTACAAATCAGCTCAACTTTTAGCAGTCAATTCCTTGCAGTAAAGTAAGAACAGAAGCCCCAGTGTTTAAAAGGATGCCATCAACCATTTCAGTCGGGAAGGGAAGAAATGTTTTCACAGATTATTCAAGAGTAAAACCAATAAAAGCGTATGCCAGAAGGTAAAAATTTATCCCGACGTGGTTATTGTTCAGACCAACGGGGTTACAACAGGGTTCCCCACAGACACAAAGAGCTGGGTGAAGGCAGCCGGAGCACCAGGTTCCACCCAGAACCACGATCACCCCCACCGCAAAAAGCACATTGTCAACACAAAAAAGGAAAGAAGAGCACAAAATACTGGAGGAGAAAAAGGCAGGGAAGGTTTACATTGCAACTGCAACAGTGTATGGCGTTTATCATTTTACTTAACTTCCAAATGACACTTCAATCCAAACGGCTAAATGGTGTTGCTGCTACAGAGAACGGCAACGTGTGGCTGTCACAGAAAATGATGCTGAGAACTGTTCATCTTACAACAAGAGCTAACTGAAAACTGTCTGAATGAACATGTCATGCATGTTTTTGCTTATTTATCCTGAAAGTTACGAGACATTGCTTCAACTCAAGTTTTAAAAGATCTTTTATCTGATGGGGCAGGCCTCCTAAAAGCAGTATTAAAGCAATCTTCCATTGCCTACCTTTAGTCTGAAAGCCTGTCTGTCTTGCCGAAAGGGCAGCTGTCAAAATCTGCCTGAAATTCAGGCTTTCAGATGGTGAATATACACTGTCTTCCATGCCCTAAGCTTAATTTTATCTCTGATAAATGTCATAATGTAACTCAATAAAAAAGCACAATAAAACTACGAACTGTAGTGATTATGTCTCTATGTCATTACTGCTGGGCAGCAAGAGGAAGATTGATGGAAAAGTCCTCATGTCTCTGGTTAGGAAAGAGCTTGTATTTTACTAACCCAGCAGACTTTTCTGAGCTTTTTCCAAAAGAGGTGCTTGAAAACCACGTGCACGAAATGGGTTCCATCACATGCACCCAAAATGAATTACAGATGCAAGATACTCAAGCTTTGCCCCTGTCCTACAAAGCTTTAACTGTCTTATGCCTTGTATCGATTCCTGCCAAAACACATCAGGACAAAAACCCTTCCATGGTGTAGGAAGAACAATTTAAAGGTTGTCACTTTGCCTTTCCAAAAGTGCTTGATTAACCAGGGAGCCATGCAGGGAACCAGAAATTAGCGAGAGACTACTGCTAGGCGATAATCACCTCGGTGGAAAGCCCCTGTGTGCAGTGAGAGAGAATTGAATCCAGGTTATCCCTCCCTCACAGAAGCTACCTCTAACTGTTGTCCTTCTCCTGCCGTGAGGGCTCGCCGCTGCCAGCTCCAGCAAAATAAATCCTCTGCCTGCCACCCCTGTGGCACGTCGTTAGTGTGTGAAATCCTTAATGCAGCCCACCCGCAACCGAGGGACGGAAACATCACCCCTCCTCTATGGCTGAAGGTTCATTAAACCCTGACAATCCCAGGATCCAAACCTAACAGCCCACATCTAATGACAAAGCCCTCCCAAGCAAAACCAACGTGGTGAGCGTGAGGCACCCGGGACAGTGGCTGCCTACAGCCCGAGGCCACGGAAACCACGGGCAAGACTGGAAAACACCCTTCTTAAATAAAAGAAAAATCCCAGTATGATACCCGGTAGTAAAAGCAAGCAATAATTTTACAGTAAACTGTTTTATTTAGTTTCTAATCTATTACTAATAACAAGGTAAAATAAAATACACGCCAAGTTACGGTGAAAGGGACAGAAACGTCACATCTGGCAGCTTGCAGGTATTGACTAAGAAAGTAAGAGAAACACTGGCATTCTCCATGGACTCACTCTCATTTGTTTGTCTTCAATATGTCTGTCTTAAATTATGTTTATAAAAAAAAAAAAGGCAAATTTAATCTGCTCCAGAGCAAAATGTTTTCTTGCAATGGTCTCCTACGTGCTGAAAACCCCCACAGCGTGACTTTATAGTTTTGAACATCTGGTTTTTTGCCTGCAGTTTGGGTCCCCGGGTGGGAGGGTTACCACCACCGGCACGAGCGAAGGCAGGGGGCTCGTTTGGGGCACACACCGTGCACGACCGCTCGGTGCCAGGGAAAAGCAAAGGTTGGAGCAGCAGGAGCTGGGGTTGGCCAGAGGGGAAGCAGCGTCCCAACCTGCTGCATGAGGTTCACCATCTGATAGCCAAAATCACTGCTTCAAAGGAAGAACCACAGCAGGGGGGGGTTGGGGTGAGATTTAGAAGCACTTCTAAGAGAAACGGGAGAAGGAGAAAAATAAGATACGCCTAGCTAACTTAAGTCTGGCCGATGGAAACGCTGAGTATGACTTAAAAGCAAAATGAGTGAAAGACACAGAAATGTCTTGATGCAGTTTCCACCGGTGATTTGTGTTCTAGGGCAAAATTGCACAGCTCAAATAAAAGCAAGTAGTTTTAGAAAAGTAATAAATAAAGTTCTTTCCAAAATAAATAGTTTTAGAAAGGTAATAAATGAAGTTATTTCCAAAATGAATATTAAATTAATTACATTAGCCCTTCCTTCAAATCCAGTCGGGGTGCTCCAGGCTGCCTTACCCACGGAAAGGAATACACCGGTTACAGAAGGTGCAGGAACAGCCCCAACTGAACCAGCCCTGAACAGGGCTGTGAGCGGGGGGAGGAAAGCAGTGCCCCCCAGAAAGCCCCTCTCAGCCCCCCACCTCTCCTGCAGGCAGGGGATGAGCTCCTGGTGCCGGCAGAGCAGGAGGGACGCTTCACCGCCCAGCGACCAAGGAACAAAAATCAACCTTATGCTTCTGGGCAACTTTAACATAGGGGAAACAAATCCATTCTAGTTAATTCAAGTAAGTGTCTAAAAGTTAACGCTATCATCCAAGGAGCCCTGTCAACCTAAAACATTCTCACATTTTATGACTGTCAAGGTTTTACATTGTGCAATAAAAGTATTAAAAAAACACCTCAAGCTGGAGACATGAGTCTTGTTTGCTCTGATCCTGTTCAATTCACGTTTGCTGACACGGAGAATTGGTTGAAAGGTTTGAAATCTGCCTGGCAATCCCAGGCTCACCTCTCCTTTGCACATAGGAAATTTAAATGAGAATCAGGTATTTGACCGGACATCGCTGAATCACTGCTATTTACAGCCCTTGGGGCTCTCAACAGCTGAGTAAAATATAGAAAGGAGTCCCAACACAGTACTGAGGGTGTCGGGAGGTACAGACTATCGCTTTTTTCCACATCCAAACTACTCCTGTACTGACACAGGCACCCTGAACCAAGCTCCATCCCCTGAAAGCCCATTAACCCCATGGCAGCTTTAAAAGCCCTCCGAGCTGCTCTCCAAACAAGTCACAGAGACATCTCCGGTTCATTTCAACACAATCGATACCAGGCTGATACCCAGTGGCTGAAAACACTAACTACTCCCGCATAAAACATTGCTCTCATTCAGGAATCACAGGTAAACACTGGATTGGAAAACTCTTGAGGCTCTTCCAAACGTTCCTCACGCGTTAAGACATCAAAGCTGTTCCACAGGGTCCTGGTATGGCAGAGCTTGACCTCTGTAGGGAATGTCTCCCCTGGAGCACCATCAGGCTTCGCTGGCCCATGAACCTCCCCAGCGCTAATGTATGAAAGGCAAAGAACAGGGAATCGGCCACGGATGCTCAGGGAAGGCGAGAACGTTGAGGTACAAACAGGAGCTTAACAAACTTCTTGTTACCTGACCCAAAAGGTAAAGCAAAGGGACCACGGCAAATGACATACTCCCGAAACCATTGCTGGTTTCTAATTCAGAATTATTTTCTGTATTTTGAACACAAAGAGCAATTAAACAAGGCTATGCCACTGCTCATTCTCTTCATCAATAAATAAGGGGGAAAAGTTACTCTTTAATAAAGAAGCACGTGATTTCCTCGTCTAGAGTCTGACACAAGAGCATCTCCTGGCCTTCTCTGTTTTTCTTTTTTTTAACTCTTCCCTCTTAAACATTTAAGAGGCACAAGTTAATATTCATTTTATGCACTTTAGAACAGATGCTATTTCTGTTCTTCAGTCATCCAGATAATCTCTTAATTAAATATCTGCATCCTGAGAATTGGATTTATGTTTCAATCACACATACCTCTACTTTGTTATTTTGCTTTTACTTACTCTGGCGTGTGGGAATATTGCACAGGGCTGTAAAACCTCCCGCGTGGCTACATACCCTAATGCAGCCTTCGGAAACCAACCACGGGGTGACCTAAATATGAACAGCACTGATTCTCAAAACCAACCAAATGCAAAGTTGTTTTACAAGGTCATCATTTAAGTCACTGTGCTTGCATATTTCATATATTTATGTATTTAATATATATATTTACATATTACAGGTGAAACAAGCTTTATTTCTCAACTATTTAAACACTGTTATTCTCACAGTCATAAGCAGAAATTAATTCCCAAATGCCGCTCTGACAGCAAAAGCTTAATGCTGATCAGAACAGCCCTCATACTCTGAACCCCACACTCCCACTCCTCATTCAACACCTTCTAGAGAACACGCAGAAACCCAATGGGGGAGGCAATGCCTTAGCAAAAAACATCTCAAATCCTTTAGTAAAAAAACATCTAAAACATCTAAAAGCATCCGATATCTGCCCAGCACACTGACCACTGAGATGAGCTACTCCACAAGCATTCTTCAAAATGTATTTCCAGTCTCACACCACTCCATTTTTTCTCTGCTAGCTTTTAAGGGAAACATTTTTTCCAAGTCATAATCACACATTTATGCATTAGAGAAAAATAACCTCAACATTTCCTGTTACAGAAAGGAGATTCAGGTAGCCTTCGTGTGGTTAAACAACAGAGAGCTCTAGTCTCCATCCCTCAACGGGCTTCTCTAGGGTAAAACATGAGATAAACCTCCCACCGCACGGTTTTACTGAAGAAAAGAGGGCTGCAGGATTAAGTTAAAGTTGTGTTATTTGTATCCTTTTCTAAGCATTATTCGCTAATCCTATTATTTCCCAATGCCCTGACTGATTTATTTGGTATGCCGGATCACCTTTCCTCACCAGGGAGGACCGTGTCACTGTCTCATGGCACTGACCAATTCTGACTGTGAACTGACGTTCAACAGTCAGCTCTGTCACACTTTAACCCAGGAGGGACCATATTTATTAAGTGGAAACGAAAGAAAATTACATCCATCATGTTAAATTTAAAAAATAACCTTCCCCCTCGACAAATGAAGTTCTGGAATAAAATGCATGCTGTACCTATGTAAATATAACATAGGTTTATGGTATTAATCTCTATAATAGTATAATATTTTATATATGTTTCTTTTTTTGTGTTTTGATTTATATGTTTTATATATTTATGTATTGTGTATAAATATTAAACACTCATTTATTGATATTTACTATTAAGAGATTAGATTTACTCTTAATAAATATTTAAATATGTCACATATAAGATATAACTAACTTCCAAAGTGAAGCAAAATTTGGATTAAACACTAATAAATCAGTAATACATCTAAAATAAAAGATGCTAGAGTCCTCCTCAGTGGATATTCTGGGTTGTTGAGGTTTTTTTACTTACAAAGTGATCATTCGAAGAGTTTCCCAGAACGTCCACAGAGATTCCAAGATGGAAAAGAATAAAAGAATGACCCCCCCCAAGGTGCACTCCCAGCAGGTCAGGGGCCACCAGCCATGCTGGAAGGACCCGGGCTGGTGTCACCCAGCGCCCTGTCCCTCCTACGTGCAGGATTATGTCCGAGCCACACAATGGGTGACAGCATGAGGACCTCACCACCGCCTTCAGCTGCCTGACGGGAGGGATTAGAAAGGGATGGGAGCTCCCGAGGGAAAGGGCGAGAGGCCACAGACACCGACCTGCACGTGGGAAACTTTTGTTAGAAGCAAGGAAAGATTTCTCCCCGTGAGGATGCTCCAGCATCGGAACAGGGTGTCCAGAAGGACTGTGGAGTCCCTCTGGCCATGGGGAGATGTAAAATTGGAACAGGCAGATGTTTCAATGCAGAGAAACCTCCTCCACCTGCCCCGAGCCGGGGGCTGGATAAGAGGATGTCCCCATGTCCCTTTCCAGCTCAACTGCCCTGTGACACTATTCTCTGTGCTTGTGTGGATGGGCACGGGAAAATTCTGTATCAATGCCTCAGGTAACTGGCACTTGGTCACATACTGGTGGTCAAGATTGAGGTAAGACCCCAAATGAGAACTTTAAAACCTTTTTCTGAAGTGTTTCCTAAGAGTAAAGTGCCACATCTTGCAGTTTTTCATTACCCGGTCCCTGCCTCCTGTAGTGCCTCTCCGTGTCCCCGTCCCCACAGCTTCTTTCCCGCTTCTGAACCCAGGCTGACAAAGTCCCATGCAGAGCTTGAGTCTCTCTCCTGCTTCCTCAAAACACACATCATTTTGGCCCCTGCGATGGTGGTTACTCCATACTGGGTTTGCTCAACCCCTGGTGCTGTCACAGATCTTACAAATTAGAAATCACAAATCTCTGTTACAGATTTGCCAGCAGACAGATTTACATCTACACAAACCTTAATTGTGAGGGAAACGATGCAACCAGACTGTAAATATCATACTGCTGCAACTGGAAAAACAATTTTGTGCCTTCAACGCTGGAAATCTTTTTACAAGTGGAAGTTTAAGTGTTTCTGAAAGACTACAAGGAAGGGAAAAGGGAAAACTGGCATTTTCTGCACAGTACAGCATAATTCTCCCCCACAATTTCTCATGAAAGCAAATGGTATTATTACTCCACATTTAAGAAACTTCATGCTTCTTCATGTACCTTATTTCCTCTTCCCATGACTGTGTGCCAGCTACCACGCACAGCTCAGTGATAAAGAGTATGTCCTAAAGCCACTAAAAATGCAGACCATCAACAACAATTAATGCCGAGATAAGCAGAACTCATCAATTACTGTAGGGTCTCCCTATTTGACCCACCTTTCCACCTGTGAGCTCTCTTGGACAATCCTATACTGTTCAACAATATTTTTAAAGTAATATATTGATGGATTCCTAACCACAAAAATGCTACCCCTTAGCTGTTTTTAAATGGCATTCTGCAAGACCCAAGTAGTTCCTGAAACACAAGAGTCAAGCACAACTCTTCGACATCGTGCGTCAGGAAACGTGAACTCTGTCTTAGAAAGGGTTTTATGACTTACTTCTTGAACATCTGAAGCCTCTACAGAAATTCTGCTCCCCGTCTCTAAGTTCAAGGTGACAGAAACGGGACTACGGACAAAAAAAACCCCAACAATTTTGCATGAATTTGTATTGTTCTTTTTGCTGGAAATTCTATTTAAGAAAGCGGTATTTGGACTAAACTTTTAATTTCTGCATAGATATTTTCCCTGGAGGGGTTCAAGGCCAGGTTGGACAGGGTTTTGAGAAACCTGGTCTGGTGGGAGGTGTCCCTGCCCAGGGCCGGGGGTGGCACTGGGGGGCCTTTAAGGTCCCTTCCAACTCTAACCATTCTGTGATTCTATTATATTGCTGGAATGAAAAGATACTAATTCTAGAGAGTGGTGTAATGATTTAAATTTATCCAAAAATGACAATGAAAAAAATGGAGGGGAAGAATCTTGTATTAAAAAAAAAACCAACCCCAAACAGATGAGGGCTTCAGGCAAAGACCATTTACCATTAACTGTGCAAATCAGAAGACTTATTAGGTCAGCACTAGAAGAACTTGTATTTCTACCCTGACGGTTACCGTGATCCAATCAGACACAGAATGAGCAGCAGCCCTGTCTTTAGTCCGAAGTGACCCCTGTGTTCAGTGAAAGGCTCCGATATATGAGGAAAGGCTTACGCTGGTCTCCTGGACCCGCTGGGCACTAAGTGGCTTAGCAACCCCCTCCTGCCCACGGGCCAGCACTGAGTGCCCGGCTGTGAGCCCCACTCACCGCACCTCCTCACGCACAGGCATCCAGAGACCGCTAATGAGCTGTAATCCTGCTAAAAACAGAAGGGAGTGGGTAAACTCTTAGGGGGGGGTATTCTCCTGAATGCTGACAGATAACGGGGTTGCAAGAATATTAAGCCCGAAAGCTCAGTGACAGCCAGTGAGGAAAGGTCTCGATTGTCTGCTTTGCCTCTCTTCCCTAAACACAGGGCAGTGTTACATGACTTATCATTAATTAGCACTATTTATCATAGAACGGATTAGGCTGGAAGGGACCTTAAAGCCCCCCCAGTGCCATCGCCTGCCCTGGGCAGGGACACCTCCCACCAGACCAGGTTGCTCAATGCCCCATTTCTTCATGACAACGTCAAGCTATAGATCAACTTTTGCCAACAAATGGAAAGAAGGAGTTTCTCCCATTTGTTCTTGGTCTTTACATACAGAAAAGGCAAAAGACGCGACCTGAGGACACTGTTATTGGGAATTAAACACTGTTCTTGTGCATCACACAGTGCGGGAGCTCTCTCCCTCCTCCCCCTGGCTGCTGGAGGAGCGGGGATCGGTGAGGGTGTGGGTGATGGCACAATTCCTTCTTACCCTTCTGCAGTCTCCTAATCCGCATTTCGCATCATCACCTCTCAGGGAAACACTGTGCCTTTTCAAAAGTCCTCACGGCCGGCTACTGCCATCCCTGGACATCAGGGATGCTGGGAGGGGGCCAAGTGTTAACACATACAAATTTTAAGCTGTTTCCAAAAGTATTTATTTTGCATCATCACTGATGTACTTTCTCCAAAAAGCACTGAAGAAAAACGCGAGCTTTAATCTGTTTCACTGTTTTATTCAGAAAATGGTTCAGAAGGCAAGCAAAGCGTCAGCGATACCCTACCCAGCCTGAGTGAGAGGGGGCGGAGAGAGAAACAGCGAGGGATACTCTCCTTGAGAAGCAGAAAGGAAAATGGAAGCTATAAAATAAAAATTGGACATTGAATCCAGAGAGAGAATAAGACGCTGCCTGTTGTTTTTAAGAACACACTGAGAGTCTCCTATTGGTAACGTAAAGACTGCCCCTGAAAGATACCTACATCTTCTACACAGACCTCTCTCCTTAAAACACTAGGAAGAGCCCAAAGGCAACCTTTTCAACCTGCCCAAGGATTACTCAGATTTCATCAGGAGAAGTCTTTTGTGCCGCACACCCTGGTTACATGCCTGTCCCCATCCCCACGTGGGTCCCCGAGCCCCTCGGCCGGGACGCCCTCCCATCCTTACAGCTCTTTCACCCCCAGTTCTCCCAGCAAAACCTCCCCTGGGGCAGAACCTGCGATTCCTCTGGAGGTGCTCGGGGAGTACAAAGCATCAGGCTCTTCAAAAAACAGGTCCTCGCACTGTATCTGTCAATTCTCCCATTTACAGTGTTCCCAGTTATTTTTGCCAAGCTACAAAAAGTAACTATTTCAAGTAACTTCTTGTGGAAAGAAGGAGCAAGTCAAAGTTTATTGCCTGCCTAAAGTTAATTTCAGAAGAATAAACCAAACCACGTCCGTTTTGGAAAGAATTATCCACCGTCCTGTGCAGGTACTGAGCAACATAAAAATCCCAGATTACAGTTAATTACAGCTGCTGCTCGGGAGCCTGTGACCACCAGTCCCAGATGCGTGGCTAAACCAGAGGGCGGTGGAAGCCCTTGGGCTGTCATTAGGATTCTGACCCATTAGTGGAAGTTTCAAATTTTATTCAAAATTCTCTATACTTGTGATGGTATTCTCTTCTTGCCAAAGGAGCAACAGCAGAAGAGAAGCAGATCTGTGACCCCAAAATGAGCCACGGTCATGGCTGGCCTCAGCAACTGGCCTTGCAGCGATGTGGAACCTGGAGCATCTCTGTGATGAAGAAAGGCTGAGGGACTTGGGTCTTTTCAGTCTGGAGAAGAGAAGACTGAGGGGGGATCTGATCAAGACCTATAAATACTTAAAGTGTGGGTGTCAGGAGGATGGGGCCAGTCTTTTTCCAGTGGTGCCCAGGGACAGGACAAGAGGGAACAGGCACAAACTTGACTATAAGAAGTTCCATCTCAACATGAGGAGGAACTTCTTTCCTGTGAGGGTGGCAGAGCCCTGGAAGAGGCTGCCCAGAGAGGTGGTGGAGTCTCCTTCTCTGGAAACATTCAAACCCCTCTGGACACGTTCCTGTGGGACCTGCTCTGGGTGACCCTGCTCTAGCAGAGGGTTGGACTGGATGGTCTCCAGAGGTCCCTTCTAACTCCATATCATTCTGTGATTCGTACCCCTTCCTGGGCCAGACATGGAGCCCATTCCCCCTTCTCTACCTCCCAGCTCTCCAAACCCACTGCAGACATAGGCTGGTGACCTGAGATGCCACTGCTGATTGCCACGCTCAGGCTAGAGCCGGTCCTCGCAGAAGGGCTGGTATTTCAGGCTGTATCTGTATTAGTGAGTAACCGACCCCGGCAATTTCACCGTCTGGGTGGCCGCAGGCCAGCGCTGGCACCTCCCGCCAGCCCTGCTCAGCTCCACGGGGTACGTACGGCTCTGCAGGGAAACGCTCCCGCGGGCATCGAACGGGCTGCGTTCATTGAAAGGCAACAAAGAGACACCGCAAGTGCACTTAAAACTTGTTCTAGTAGAAAGGGATGGGTCAGACAGAAAGTCAAATCAAATACAATTAACTTTCATAAAAGCTAGCACTGTGAGATAAAACAAGCGCTGAGCACACGCGGAAGGAAGGGGTGCCATAAACCCTAACCTTGAACTGAACACTGCCAATAAACTAAAACCGACTTCCAGCACATTATTACATGCTCCGATGTCTCTAAAGCCTTTTCACCCTTTACAATAGTCCACTGTAATTGTCACATGGTAATCAGATCTGTTGGGTATGCAGGAACTTGCTCCCTTTCAAAATGTTACGGTGCTTACAAAGGATTTTATTCATTAGACAGATTAATTGCTGTTCTTGGAACTCCCTCTCCCTCACACCAGTCTGCGGAGCGCCAGCCCAGCGCTGCCTGGAGGGCAGCGGAGAGGGGCTTCCCACCCTCGCCCCAGAGAGGACAAGAAAGCTCACGTGAAAAATCCTACTGGGAAACGCAACTGAAAACACATTCTCTTAGCTATTAAAATAGACAAACAAATTCCCAGCGATAACACAAGAGGAACCTGATGATGACCTTACTCCTCCCTTTCCCCGACTTCAGAATCAGATCCTTCTGGTTTTCAAGAACATCTTTAGCAAACTTCCTGGGTACCACGAGAAAAATACGACAGAAATCTCTGCCCCAGACAAGTATTTAAGTATCTTGTGGCATCTCAAGAATATAACCCAACCAGAGGCAAGCTGCAGGAGAGCAAGCGAGGGCCTACTTATATCCTTATACCCTTACACGTGTTCATCACGCTGCTTTTTGGAAGGGGCTGTTAATGCAGGTTCCCTGTATAAATGTGAGACAGTTATTGTTCAAAATAATGCAGAAATGCTTTGTTGGTTTTACGTTTATAAATGCTCTATTTGCAGAACTTCTTAAATGACATTTAAAAATATATTTAAAACCTACCAGAGAAGCAAATGTAAGAAATTTTCATTTATTCAAGTATATAATTTTATGTGCATTCTTATGTTCATATTGTTATGAAAAAGAGCCTGAAACAGAGTTTAGAGGCTGTAGATAACAATCCCTCATCGCAAGCACACTGAAGTGCCTACACTCTTTGAAATCGGAATTGTTATATTCATATTTAAATAATTCAAGAAAATGACACTATTTGGAATTTCCTTGATGTTCTTAAGATGTTAAATTCATCTATTCTAAATTCAAACCCGAATAAATGATCACTAGCATTAGAACAAGCTTGAGAAATGTCATCCTAAAGCTGTATTTTCCCAGGGATGCTTCAACACCTGAAAACGGGAGCTGGCTGCAGGAGTCTTTTTCCCCCCTTGCTGCACCTGTAGTGTTGTTACTCTGATTTTGCTTCAAGAAATAACATTTGGGGAAGCCTGAGACTCTTGTTTTATATGAAAGAATACGGTTTCCAGTCTTGAAAGATCAAAAGGTAACACCACCCAAAAAAATCCCATTACTGTAAACTGGTGTTTTCCAATTTAATAGAATTCCATTGCAGAATGCATCTGGGTGTTTATTCAATTAATCTTTCCTCTAGTTCCCGTTAAAGACAACGGAACAGGTACCGTGCACATCACCTTGGCAGAACCTCACTGACTGACACCGGCACAGCCATGGTCAAGGCTCAATACTTACAACAGGAGCTGCCACCCAAATGATGAATTCATCTAAAATGAACACAGCCGTAATTAAGTATGGACAGAAATAAAACATCCAGCTGATCTGCAACTGAGCCGCGTATGACAAAAGAAAAGCAGCTACCAAAAGCCAACAGATACGCAAATGAATGTGAAAGCAAAACCACAAGCCTAACGTCGCAAAACTCTTATCAGAGCTTTGCATTTCCTCATCATCTCTCCGATAATCTTGCTAGACCCATTTACAGAGTTTGCGCCACGACAAGGAAAAAGTAGTTGCTAATTGCAACAAAAAGTGAAAAAAAAAATAAAAATAATTAATGCAGACTTCAAAGATGTTTTGTCCAAATGTAAGGATCCCTGCCGGCAGAGCGGAGGAGAGCAGCCGGGGGTGCTGCGCTGCCGTGTGGGGCTCACCACAACCCCGCCGGGATTGATTGAACATCTGGGGTGCGAAGAAGAGCCTGCACGGTCCCACTTCCTCTTCTGGCGGGACAATAGCGAGCTCCACACAGCAGAATCAACGCTCAAACTCCGGAAGTAAACAGCCGTCCAGGGATTTTAAATGGATAAATCACACCACAATCAAACCCAAGACAACTGCCGGTGATGACTTGCAGAGTAATTAGAGGAACGAGCAACAAAAATAAGGGCATGGCTTTTACTTTCTACAACACGTACATAAACCAACAGCAAGACTTTTCTGCAAATTTCCCCTATGCGTTACGGGTCCCCTCGCAAAGGAGGAAGCCTCTCCTAAGGAAGAGCGGAGGGAGCGCGGGGCTGGCTGCTGGAGGAGAAGGGCTCCTGGCCCCGGGAGGCAGAAAAGCTCCTCAGGAAAGACTGACACAGACAAAACACCTGTAAAGTACATTTTCTCCCCTGATTAGAATTCAATTCAGCTTCCGTTCCAAGTCAACGGGAGACTTCCCAGTAATGGAAAGGTTGCTTAATTTCTGCTTTTTGATTTTAATCTGTTTATTCTTAATTAGATCCTGACTTCAGAATGTTTTTCTCCCTTGAACACGGAAAAGTAAAGGAAGTCCACTGATCCCCCTTCAAGCCTAGTAATAGACAATACATCTCAGAGCTGTAGTGAAAGATCGTTTGCTATTTACAAAAATACAGGAATTAATTTAAATTTTAATTAATTAAAAGGAATCCTCTCTCACATATACAACACCTAAACCTTGCAAGCAGTATTTTCCTGCTCTATACATTAACCGCGCTTCACTGAGAATTTCACTTACTGCCAAAACAACCGGGGAGTGGTATCTAGAAATCATGTCATACACTGGGAGGATCCTGCCAGGCTCTCAGTACAGTGTAAGAAGGACACAATTACGCAGAATAACAACAATTTCAGCAAGACAACTGCAGTTTTCCTCTTGTTTCACCTTATGCTCCAACCCGTCCTCATCCCTTTCCCACACTGCAGTTTTTCACCACCTTTTATCTTTTAATGCTTTTCTCCACCCTGAAGCAACAGAGCAGATGCTGGATTTTAGTAGACTTTTGGTGAGAGCCAGTCGAGCCCCTGCCCCGCAGGGATGCTGCTGGGGAACGCGCCCGGGCGCTGCACCACCTCCTACAGATGGACCTGAGCTACAGCTCCTCCAGCATCGGGCAGATTTACCCATAGCCCGGTGGGCAGCGACTGGGTTTACATCAAAGGTCTGCATAACTGTGTTGTGCAATCTTAGCGGCAGCAACAAAGCCTAAGGTTGATTGAAAAAGACTTTGTAGGTGTCTTAACAAAAGCCCGTCTGAAGGTGGTAACTCCACTCCAACGAGCCAACGATAGCACTATGAAGGGTCTTCCACAATCAGTAACGCCTTAACTCAACAAAAGGGCTATTTTTGTTCCATCAAAGTTGCTTTGCTGGCTCTACTTTTCCACCAGCAGTGCAGTATCTCAGCAGAGTGCTCTGGCTTATCAAGGTCTGATGACTCTCACCAACATCCTAATCCTCAAGTAGCTGAGAAACGCCCCAGCTCCAGTCACCATCTCCCCCACCTACTCTTCCTCCACAACCTTTGCTGTTTAAAGCTGGTATGGTCACGCAGTGAACATCCTACCAACCAGGGTGAGAGACATGATAAAATGTCTAGAAGCAGCCCAGGTTTGTGTTCCCGTAAGCGCTGCAGAGCCGCTGGAGGCTCAGCTGGCCCAGGCTACACGCCCCGCATTTTCTTTCCTTCTATTGTCAGCCTTTAAAAAAAATAATATCACAAAACCAGAAATACGTGCCAGAGAAGGAGAAGGGATGTAACTGGTCTTTCGAGGTAGATAAAAAAAGCACAAGGAAGTGTAACACACAACAGAAGGAAGCCCAGCAGCAAAGACACCTCCAAATCTTTAACAATAAACTGCATTTCTATTTAAGGCGACGGTAAGACACCCCAGCCATCAGGTATAAACTTAGATGCAGAAAGTGAAAGACTGAGACATTATTGCCAAAACAAAATATGCCACTAAACCTTTGGCAGGAAGGCAAACGGAATCTATAAACAGGAGTAATTATACTAACAAGCAACTTACACACCATAAATACTGAATAAAGACAAATAATAATTAATTCTTTGTGACAGCTGTTGCTAGATTATAGCAATCACATTAGCACTGTAGATACTCAAAAGTGAAGCCACAAAAACAGTCACCAAAATGGCCTTTCTTTTTCAAATGTTTTAATTAACATACCAGTTGTGGGTGCTGCTTAAGTCCATTCCTAAATTAATTACAGTTCTCAGCTGTGTGTACTTGAGTGCAGGCATATCTCATACCTCTCATTATGTCAATGAAGTAACAATAGCGCACTTGAAAGCTAATTTAGAAAATCAATTTCCAGCACAAAATAGATGTAGCCATTTTGGGGAGCTTACTTCCCATACAGCGGACCTTCCAGATCTTATATAGCTGGCTTTGGCTACGCACATGAGCCCTCTATTTTCCCAAGCAGACAGGGCGCTTTTTTCCTAATTCAAAAAGATTAAATTAATTTCGCACATATTTGGTTGTTCTTCCTTAGACAGAAAAGGAACGTGCCATGACCTCTGCTGCTGTTCCTGAAAGGCATTTTTTCCAAGCTGATCGCCGTATAACACCCTGAAACTTCACGTTCTGAAGTTTAAGCATCTCATTGATGAGTCAAACTCCGTTGCAAAAGCAACTGGGAAAATATTGTGACAATTTACTAAGGGCATCGTGTCTCCAGCAAAAAGAAACTATTTTCTTATGCTTCCTGTACATCCTGTCTTTGGCTTCTGCTCTGATGTGTGTGAGAAGTGGAAGTTATTGCAGAAAAGCAAACCACAACAGGCCTCTCCACACAGATACAACAGACACACGCAAGGCTCCTCTGCCCTAACACCTACGGTTTGATCTATAGATCTCACGAAAAGGCTAAAAAGAAAACAATTAAAACCACATCCACCTTCTGAGGCAGAAGGGGCTTGGTTAGATAGAAGGAGATTCTACAGAGGAATTAGCTTAACGTCTTCAGTTACATTAACATCTCTTCTACCTTGTGGGGACTTAACACAAAAATGTGAAGCTGCAGAAGGATCTTATTAGGAAGAAAGCGGCCACAGAAAGAAATCCTCAGAAACATCTTGAGGGAATGAATTCTAGCACAGCTTTCAAAATCACTGGTTTTTTTATTTTCATGGGAACAAGCTTGACGTTTGCTAGCTTTGCTTTTAACTCAGGGTATTTGCCTTCATTTCTGTAGCACTTTGGGTTTTTTTTTTCTTTCCTGTCTGCTTGTGCTTTAAATAGCATTTGGTGGCCTGGAAAGATACCGAGTCAGA
Organism: Arenaria interpres; assembly: GCA_013399435.1. Classification (NCBI taxonomy): domain Eukaryota; kingdom Metazoa; phylum Chordata; class Aves; order Charadriiformes; family Scolopacidae; genus Arenaria; species Arenaria interpres. Next base: position 32,959 of record VXAK01025620.1, on the reverse strand, counting down.
TTTCCTGAAAAGGGACTGCAATTTTAATATCGGCAGCATCTGATTCCGTGTGTTTCCGGCAGATAGAGCAGAAACACCACCTGATTTCTAAAGTTGTACTCTGGATATTAAGAACCATCCAAAAGCTGGAGAGGTGAGGAATTTACGCCTTCATGCCAGGTGAACTGATCTGCAAGTGCCTGTAGTAACTAACTCCTTGGGTTTTTTTGCCAGGTTACTTTTTATCCAGAGTAATCCTGTAGCTAAGATCCGTCCTGGGAGCTAAGAGCCCAATAACGATGGACTGAACCCACTGCCAAGGTGGAGGGAGGGAAGGAGAAACTCCTTCTGACCACCCCAGCTGCATGGCATAAACAAGAGCAAACCAAGAGCCTCTGGAGCTCCAGGCTCCCACTGGGAAGACCCATCTCCATTAAAACCATTGCTTTTTCTGGAACACTTACCCAAGTCTTACACAACACTCTATCGGTTATGTTATCTGCTTCGGAGGCTGCACCATGCCTGGAGAACCAGGGAAAATGCTTTTTATGGCAGAGACTAAACCTCAGAGGCTTTGCTGCGGCAGGGACTACATTCACAAGTCAACACAGGGCCCGGTTTCTAAAAAATACCGACAATGATAACATGGGGATGATGATGGATTTATCCAAACCCTTGTGTAAACAGGATTTAGAGGAACAATGTTAAATCGACTGATTTGACTTGATACAACCAACACCATCCAAAATGTGAATCAAGACAAAAAACCACAGCATTGAGCGAAATTCCTGAGCTCATGCACAGGTTATTCCCCTCACCTCTAGTCAAAATACCAGTCCCTTCAGACGGTATTCATTTCCTTGGCTGTTTAACCACAGTGTTAAAAAACAACTGCATATCCAACTGATTAGGCCCTTCAAAAATCCCAATTGCAAACCAGTGTTACAACTGACTATTTTTGACAGCTAAAGTTGCACCTAAGATTGCTGAGATGTTTCTGGGTGTTATTGTGGTGGGACCAGACAAAGAGAGACCCTTGTGAAAACCGCTTTGCTTTCCGTCTGCTGCTGTCTTCCCTCATTTGCTTTCAGCCGCATGACTTGCATTGGCCGCCATCCTCCACCACTCATCCTCATGTCTCGCCTCTTTTTGCCCTACATTTTCCTCTTCTCCTCATACAACATTACAGGGGAAGAGTGTTCACGCCACGTAATTTCAGGGTAGGAAGCTACCTTTCCTTTTTAAATGACGGCTGTGGCATCTCCACCCCACAGCTGAGAAGAGAAGGCTCATGAGGAGCAGCAACGGTCACCCAGGCCCAAAGGCAGCCATCAGGCAGGCCCAGCCCGAAGGCAGGAACACAAGGAAACACAAGGGTTGAAATATGAATAGATTTAATAGGATAAGACTAAATAATAAACAATAATACTAAAGAACCAGTATTAATTCCAATATTAATATAAGATATACAAGAATTATTCTCAGGGGCCAGCAAATGTGGGACAATGTGAGAGAAATGGCTTCGGGAGGATGGGAAGGGCTCAGGGCTATGGCACCGGGGCAAGGAGTTCTCTGGACCACAGCCAACAAGGGAACAGACTGCGCAGCAAACTTTCTAATTTATATTGAATGCGATGTTCAAGGTATGAAATAACCCTCTTGGCAACTTGGGTTCGCCCAACTCCTCGTCCCTGCTCCTGATAAGGCTCAAAAATACAGAGACCTTGAATCCTACAGAGCCTGGCCGACTATAAAGTAATTGTTTTCATGAGTTCATGAATTTCATGAATTCAGACACTACAGTGTTCTAAAAGTGCGATTTTGCCCATTAGAAGAGAAGTTAGTCCTGTGTCGCTCAAGTCAGGACAGAACGGCACAAGAATTAACCTGGGGAGGATACGATGCCAGTTCTCCACCAGGTACTTCTCCCACAGGGCAAGAAGAGGAAATCCACCTATTTAGTCGATAATTCAAGTTAGGATAAAGTGTACGTCACTGCTTACAACCACAGCAAGAAAGAAAGGAGAAATTTTCTGCTCAGATGAAAGGCACAAACATAGAATAAGAGCCTGAATAAACCATCCCCTTTCTTTTTAGGAGGGGGGAAAGAAAAGTTCCGATCAACAAATATGCTCCTCCAAGACTCCAGACTCCAAGTCTGGAAATTTATTCAGAAAACGTTAAAAGCCTCTTCAAATACTTAATTATGAAGCAATCATAAGAAAGAACAGTTCATATTCAGCTGAGTCCATAAGAAGCCACCGAGGCTCTTCCCCACCATCGTCAAAGTACACTGAAAAAGTTTACCTGGACTCTTGGAGTACTAATTTAGAGGTAATTACTCTTTCCTACTTGTTTCCCTCTCAGAAAATGCTATGCAAGTAGTGGAGCACCTCACACTTTGACCTTAGAGGATATTTTTTGTAGCGTGGCATTTGCTCCAAGGACTTAGCCGAAATCTTAAGAAATCTATTACCTAATTTTTAGTTAAAAATAATTTTCGTCTGTTCATTTGAAACAGGTCTGAACTGAAATCCATCTACTGTCTGATTCTACTGAGTTTCTACCAGACCTTTATAGATTTCCTGATCTCAGCGGCTTTTTTAAGATTCTGGGAACTCAAAACCTGATGAACTAATTTCTGTCGGTTTTCCACCTTGACACACTGTATTAAAAACTGCAGCTTGAAGCAAGTTCTCCCAGCTGAATTAATAGCTCCTGGACAGAGCTTAAAATGGAAAAATCTGACATGAACTATAGCATATATATCAAGGTTAAGTTCTAACAGCATCTGAGCCTTTCAGCAAGGTTTTGCTCACATGAGTGGTTTGACCGTATTCGCAACATCCAGCGATTCCCAAAACCCGTTGGACCTGCACGTGTCAGTTTTAGACAGTTACCGTCACGTGAAAGTGGTGCTTAGACCAACATCACCATCCCCCTTACCACCGGTAACATGATTCTGATCCCTTTAAAGGCAAATTTGCTTGGAATTAAAATAAGAGAGAAAAAGGACATTGTTTCACACAGCTATTTTTGTCTTCATTGACACTCAAAGACTAGTTTTTCTCAACACAAAACATAAGATATACATTTTAAAACACAAATGTCTTAAATAAAAATGTAAAATCTTTTCCTCTGTATGATTAGCCTTTCTCTTGTATTAAACAATATGAAAATTGACAGAAATAGAAGGAAAAGGAACATCCATCTCAGTTCACTCTCCCTCCGAAAAAGTGACAAAAACTCTACCTTGTGGTAAATATAATTATTTGTGTGGAATATACAGGACACATTTAATTTAAGCAAGATCGAATTATTTAAGTATTAATAGCTATTGGGCTTGCCCAAAGACACCTTCTCTCCATGCCCTGTGCAAAGTCATTAAGGACAGAATGGTCAGGAGCTTTTCATCTGGTATTCACCATGGTTGAATACCATAAAAAGCAATAAATATTCAGGCCTCAGTTGAATGCAGAGAATTCTGCAAGAGCTGTACAGAGATTCTGGAAGGGTCCTGTTACCATTTTTTCCACCTGTTTTAAAGCATAAGCTACATACAGTTCTCTAATAGCAGACATATTTGCCCAAAGGATGCCATCACAAATTGTTCTCTTTTTTAAATTTTGCCTAATGTTTCAATAAATGTATGTATATTCTACAGTGCCTTCCAGGTATCTATGCATAATACACAACTACATGTCTGCAGAAGCATTTACAGATTTCTTGTGCTTAATCCCCCAATGTCAGTCTTAGTGTTCCAATCAAGTTTTTCCAACGTTACAGAGCAAAACTCCCATTTTCTCATGCAATATTCTTTCAAATGGCGTTCAAAAGTTATTTAGCTTTTTGCTTTTTTTTTTCCTAAACACATGACAAATATTTCTTGGAATTTACTATTCTCCAAAATTCCTGGAAGTTTTCCAGCCACAAACTCCCCTTATAGAATCATAGAAACATAGAATGGTTTGGGTTGGAAGGGACCTCAAATACCATCCAGTGCCACCCCCTGCCCTGGGCAGGGACACCTCCCACCAGACCAGGTTGCTCCAAGCCCCATCCAACCTGGCCTTGAACTCTCCAGGGATGGGGTACACCCATGGGTGCTGAGGGGGCCCAGTGGTGCCGCCCAACACGGAAGATCTCCCTCAAGGTTTTCTTTGTCAGCAGAAGGTTCAGAAGAGCGCGACATATTTTTCAATAGAGTATGTGAAAAAACTGGTACCATGTTAGTCCTTACTTGGAAAAATGTCAGTGAAGGAGTTTCTTTTGCTTCCTGCTGTGCCACCCAGAGCATTTCAGGTATTTTTCCTTTTAAAACAATTAACATATCGAGATCAAGATAATAGTACGTCATTACAGTGTCTACCAGAAGCTATTAAGAAACAGTCAAACAGCAAAAGCCAAGGAAATACATCTGATTCATACCAAGAGTCACTCTAAGTACTCTAAAATAGGCTGGGTATACTTATAAAAGTTTAGGTTTTTCCCTTCTTTTGATATACATTCTGAAGAACTCATCCAAAATTTTCCCAGAGAAAGAGCAGAAGATGCCAGCCCTTCATTTTGAAATAAAAGAGCAACTTTCAACAAAAATGGTCCCAAATAGATCAGAGAAATGAAGAAGCTGTTAAGCCCATGTGGCAGTTCAAATATGAAGCAAAAAGCACTCGGTCATCTGAGATATTATTTGAAAAATTATTCCAAGGAATTAGGAAGATGTCCAGAAAGAACAAAATATCTCCAGTGAAACAGGAGCTGCAGTTCGACACCCCACTCCTCACGGTCTCTGTCACACAGCAATTGTTTTGAATTCCTTGAAAGAACCAAATCACTCTGCAACATTTTAGAGCCATTACTTTATTTATATTTACTCCTAATTCAACAATTGTTTATTATTCTACGGAGACAGCTGTGAACACACTGGCCTAATGAGGGAAAGGTACCATCAAACTGGGTCTACAGCAGCGTGCAGGTTCCGTAACCATCATTATTGACTCCTCATGTGTAACACCTCAGACAATGGTTATAGTGGCCACAGCAAATGAATTTATTTTGCACAAGCTCAAGGGTATCCACATCTCACCATCAACAGAACAGCCAGTCTGAAGTTTAATAAAACAATTACAGTTTTTGACATATACAGTGAAGAACAGAGAACCTGCCCTAAAACACATGCAAAACCCAACCAAAACCAGCTGAATATTCTAAAATCAGAAGCCTTAATAAGACACTTTCTAAAATAATGCCGTTTGTTGAAAAAAAAAAAACAACCTCCCTCAAAATTCTGTTCTAGTTTAAGACCTTACATTTAAATATCCATGGATTTTTCTAAATTGTATTCTTCCCTTTTGTTTTAGATTTTCAAAGTATCGTTAACACTGCATCACTACAGGTAGAGGGAGGGGTGTGGAACAGCTCTCCTGCCCGCGACTGGTGTTACGCCAGTTCTGTACCGCTGCCTCTTTCGGGTCCCATTTATTGCCTGTAGTCACAGAAAGGACTTTTCTCTATGTAGATGAGAAGACCTTTTACTTCTATTCTGCTTCACCTTGTGAGTTTGGTACCTACTGCTTGGTGCTGAAAAATACAGCCACATGGTACATGCTGTTTTGTATGAATTTGTAAATATTCAAGACATAACTGCATGAATAAGAGATTACTACAGCTTTAATAAACATTTTTGCTTCTATAAAAGCCTAATACTGGAACTGTATTCCCCGCTGCCATTTGAGACTTTATAGGCAGTGAATTCCTGCTTTCCTGAATTACATTTTCTCATGGTACAAGTACATAACTTCACTGTGTAGGCTGCAAATCTGGTGGGAAAAAAACCATTTTTTAGAAATGTCGAGTACTATCCGATTATCATTTTGTGGCAAGTTTTCCGCCTACATGGAAGCCCACAGATAGTAGAAGTCAAAAGGAGCTGTGTTACACACCAGCTCGGCTCCCCAGGGAATGTAATTACTGCTTTTATACTGAATTTAGTGGCTTTTTTTTTTTTTTTTAACCACTTTACATTTCCAAAACTGAACCCGGAAACAACTGTATGTTAAACTATTTGTGCTGTATTAAAATAGATGTTTCACAGCAGCCATGTTTTAAATTTTCCCAGCTACTCTGGATTCTGCATATTCCTAACTGCTCTACAAATGCAATTCTATTTTTGGCTGAAGATTAGTGCTTACAGATAGCTGAAGAACTTTTTTTTTTTTTACATCAAATGCCAGAGGTCCCTGCAATCAAATGAACGTGTTTCAAAGCGCACACGTTCCCGGCCACGCGGCTGAGTTCAGAGCAGGTACGAACCTGCCCCTCGGGACTTTATTTTGAGGGGATCTGGGCTAAAGCACCTCCCTGAGAGCAAGCCCCAGGGTAGAGTCTCGCTTCCACTCCTATTATACAATGTGTTCTCCTGCAAATAACAGCCGGATTTTTTCTGCGAGGCAATTATACGCATTTTAAAAGGAAACCCTTATATAAGCCCTTCACCACGGAGGAAAGAGTAATTAACTTGCCTAATTGTTAGTTGCGGCCCGTAGTGTCAGTAATGCAGCTCAGCAGGCCCCGAAACGGCCAGGCACAGGCTGATAAATGGTATTTGCTGGGAAAGGATGGAATCGCGGGGCTTCACCCTCCTTTCTCTGCACACACATCCCCAGCACTACAGCAAACAGAGGGCAGATGTAAGCAGAGACGACCTTCCAGAACAGATCTCAGATATCACGTTTTATTTCCATAAATTTTATTCCTGCCCTCAAGACAGACCGTTTCTCCACGGTATTATGGTTGGCTGAGCAGAGCAGGAGGAAATGGGAATTAAAAATTCCATCAGAGTGGCATACATATGACTCCATAGAAGTAATGAGATACAGGAATTTCCATAAGATGTATGCCTAAACAAGCATCGGGAGAGGTTAAAAATACAAGTTAAAAGGTATATATTAATCCTAGCTATAGAATTGAAAATCTGAATGCAAAAAACTGATATTTGACATAAAATTGAATAAAGAAAATCCGTCTGAAATCCTTTTGGCAAACATTCTTGTCCCTTTATTTCAAGACTGACAGATGTTTAGCTCTTTGGTTTCTGACTCAGAAATGCTGAGGGGATGCTGTACTGGCCACGTCACCTCCTCCCACCGCACCTTCCAGCACCAACAAAGCCTCATCTGTTGGACCAACTGCCTGGGCACCAACGTGGTGCCACCCTCACGCCTCTCAGGGTTACGCTCAGTACCCTCCTTTCGTTCCTTCCCTTTTCAGCACTTAAAAATTTGTTTAAATTCGAGTGACACCTAAATGTATTATTTAAGTACCAAAGAGACGACACTTGCAGAAGCATGCTCTTCCTCGGTAGCTCTGCTGTCCGATTAATTATTGAAAATACAGTGAGTAAAAGTAGAACATGCTGGACATTACCTGCTCACATGCCTTCCTGAGACAAACGCGCCACTCTGCCTCCATCGCTGAAAACTCTCTTTTTGACAACCAAAGCACTACCTTAAAGCTCACACACGCACGTTACGTCAGCACCAGGCAGGATCTTAAAGCAGTTTTAAAGCCATTCCCTCACATCTTGCTGTGTTGAGGTGCTCAATGCCATTGCTTTACAGTGACAGAGCCAATCTAGAGGAGCTCATCCCTAGAACTGCTCTAATGCCCAGTTCAAACGGTCCTATGGGACACAGGGCTCTGATCACAGAATCCCAGAATGGTACAGGGTTGGAAGGGAGCTCTGGAGATCATCCAGTCCAACCCCCTGCCAGAGCAGGGTCACCCAGAGCAGGTCCCACAGGAACGTGTCCAGGGGGGGGTTGAATGTCTCCAGAGAAGGAGACTCCACCACCTCTCTGGGCAGCCTCTTCCAGGGCTCTGCCACCCTCACAGAAAGAAGTTCCTCCTCATGTTGAGATGGAACTTCTTATAGTCAAGTTGGAATGTATCCAGAGAAGGAGACTCCACCACCTCTCTGGGCAGCCTCTGCCAGGGCTCTGCCACCCTCACAGGAAAGAAGTTCCTCCTCATGTTGAGATGGAACTTCTTATAGTCAAGTTTGTGCCCGTTCCCTCTTGTCCTGTCCCTGGGCACCACTGGAAAAAGACTGGCCCCTTCCTCCTGACACCCACCCTTTAAGTATTTATAGGCGTTGATCAGATCCCCCCTCACTCTTCTCCAGACTAAGAAGATCCAAGTCCCTCAGCCTTTCCTCACAAGAGAGATGCTCCAGGCCCCTCATCATCTTTGTAGCCATGATCAGCACAATTCACCCCACAATCCAGGGGTGCCTTGAGTGTGCACATCTCTCGCCTCTGCACACCACCACACTCATATATGAGCTCTTAAACGGAGGCCCTTCATACTGCTCTCTGCTGGATGTGAGACCGACAGTAAAACCCCTCTGTGCTGCACCAAGTGTCAGCAGACAGAGCTGTGGAGCACTGCGGGGACATGGCGACACGGTGAGCAACACTGCAATAGTCACGGCCCCCGGTGCTGGCCCTGGGCTTTCATCTCCCACCCCGTCCTCCACATCCCCTTGGGTGCATCCCTGCCTGCAACCCACCTCCCATCCCAACCTCAACTCTCCCAGTGAACCTCATTCACAATCAAACTAAAATGGAGAAAATTCATGCGGCAAAAACCACCCCACATTTCAAATATAGGACTGTATTTTCAAAAGCAGCTTGCCATTTTTGGAGCAGCAGCTTTTAAGTCCTCTGCCTGAGACATCTTGAGTGCTATTTCCATGAAAGCTGAAGGTTTCCAGCTCCCATGGAAATCAGCGAGTCAGGAGGGTGCTCAGCATCTCGGCAACGCTTCCGCAAAGGGAACGTGTTAAACCCAAATCACTTACAATTAGGAGGTGCTATCCAATTTTAGAAACCATGTAAAACAAATAAGGTCTTGGAATTAAAAAAAAAAAGAAAAGAAAGATGAATTAGCTCGAAAGAAAATGTAAAAAAGCAGCATTTGGAAACACATTTAATTCCTGCATCCCCAGACTCTCCATTTTTCATAGCCTTGGGGACGTGCCAGCACGTTGAAAAGATGAAAGATAACGTTCTTCCAGAGGGGTCACACAGACAACGTGCTACATACCGTCAACTAAACAGTAATTACAACAGCTTTACCTTAATCGGAGAACATTTTCAATTAATAGAGCTCCTTAGAAGATATTTTGTTACGGCAACATTTCCACATTGTGTGCACTCTGTTCTCCCCCAAAGAGCTATTTTAACATGCCAAAAGACTCCCCTAGAACTGGGTATTTAGGTCATTTCTATTACTGCAGTGAAGCGTCAGTGATTTCAGCTGATACTCCTGGCCGTGTTGTAATTTGCCGAGAGTAACGTTTTCCGTCAGTAAACCCTGGCAAGTCGATAAAGGCAGCTTGATTTGACTTGAACTGGCAGCGGGGTTAGAGACAGAGAGGGTGAATGTGAATCTTCATTGTGACAGTAAATGCCCCGTTTTGTGGCCGGTTACCACGCTGCCTGCTCCTCCTCCTCCTCTGCCCCGTGCCTCCAGGAGCCTCTCTTCAGAGAGGTCAGGAAAGAAACACGGAAAGGAATTTCTACTTGTCGATGAAAATACCTATTTAATGGATGCTATGCAGTGAATTACGAAGCAAAACGAGCAGAATATGCTGGACAGTTAGGAAAGGGTGTAAAGGAACCAGCGTGACCACCGAGGCAAATTCTGAATACGAGCAGAAAGGCCACAAATGTTTGGTTTAGGGGCACAGAGCATAAACCAGAACGGCTTCTACTCACCCCGTTCTCCCCAGCGGGGCAGCCTGGTCCCCATAAGCTCCTGGGCACCCGGCTCTTCCCCAGCTCTGCCCGCTGTGGCTCCCGGAGGGGTGCCCAGAATCCATCAACAACACTGTTCCTAAGTACCCAAAAGGAATAAAAACCTCCAACTGCCACTTCCTTCAGACCTTGGGAAAGAAAGGATAAGGAGATCACTGACAGCATCCTCTTTGTGCTGACTTCAAGATGAGCAGGATTCTGTCATCGCTGGACAGACCAGGAATAATTCATCTTTTTCACCCCTGTGGCGTGAGCACACAGAGCTACAGAGAGTCCTGGGAAAGAGGGGAGGGCTCCAGCATTCAGCACCTCTTGCGGTCTTTTGGCAGTAACAGCACATAAAACCAAACCCAGGGCTTTGCAAATCTAAATCCCTAGATGTCTGTATGTAGGGACAACTACAGTATCTTCCCTAAAAGCTGGTGAATTGTGTGTTGTGTAACTGAAGCACCAGCAACTAGGTTTGCTTGGGTCTGCTCTTCTGGGGTACAATTTAACGTGCCAAACCACAAACCGTATCCATGTAGGACGCAAGTCTAGGAGAATTGAAAACCCACAAAAAGAAGTAACGGCATGCAGAGTTATAACTGTAACAGTCACTACAACTATAACTACGAAATCTTCATCTGCCCTGCCCTCTGGACTGATGCTGTGTCGATGGATGCTATTCTTCTTCTGCTTCCTGTTTCTTGTGCCAGAATCACAAGAACAGCCCCCTCACAACACGCCTGTGCTTTCTGTCACTCTCAGCTAGCCATCAGCCCGATCTATGCTGGCACCTCAGTTTGCAAAATCACTCCAAAGCCCCCTCATTAACGGACAACTAAATAACGATTTCTCTCAGGTAGTAATACTTCTTGTCACTTCGCCAGAACCCTGTACCCACGGAGTGAGAGGGGGAAACAACAGCACATCCTGAAGGGCACCCGCACTGGCAGGAGCACAGTAACACCCCCAACAGCCTTCAAATTGCTTGCTTTTGAACAAGACGAACAAAAGAAACCCATTTGGTTAGACCTTTCACCAACCGCACATTTTGAAACTTCAAGTCCAAATAAAGGGCAGGGATGCTATGATCAAAGAACAGCTGCTTGTTCAAGCCATCAGGAGAAGGATCCAAACAACAGCTTGAATGAGCAAGATGACAAGAATTCAAATGTTGAGGCTCGAATTTTCATTCACTGAAAAGGAGAGCATGCTTTTCAAATCACCGCAGCGAGGAAAAATAATACGCAGCTATTACGACATTTATGACTTCCCAGCTTCAAAATACTTCATTGACAAAACCATTAGAATCCACCATACAGCAACTGGAGCGTCTTCCTGGTGACTGGAGCTACTTCCACTCCACGGCTGCTATGGGAACCCTCAGATTGTTTGGGTTGTGGAACTGGAAGAGAGTGTCATTTTTATTAAATGGCTTGTGCATCTCATTAGTTATTTAATACAACCAACGGTGTAGGCAGCCAAGTGGAACAGGTCTTATTTACTAAATTTAATGAGATAATTTGTTAGAAAAAGTTACTGTGAAATGCCTGAATGGAGAATGAACTAAAATGAGAGTGTGAGAGAGGCAGGTTGTGTTCAGCTCAGACATACACCATTAACCAGCCAAACTGAGGACTCTCCCCAGCCCAACACCTCAATCGGGGACCTGGATCTATTCCTAAAGGCTGGTTTTGGCCCCACAGACCAAAAAAAAAATAATACTTGTAGCAATGAAAAGCTCCTATTTGAATTGCTGTGACTACAGGCACATCAGTACAAACATGATACACTCAATGTATAGAGCAGGGTCATTTCTGCCAGCTCTGTTGATCCTTTTATGTTTTCAGTGCAACTGCCAAAATAAAGAAAGAATCCAACCCAAACTGATGTTTTTAAACCCCTTATTATAAGTGGTCGCATGGAAAAGATGAGGGACAACAGGTACAAGTTACTCCCAGGGAGATTCCAATGGGACATAAGAGGAGAAGTTTCCCAAGCAGAACACTCAGCCATTGGAACAATCTCCCCAGGGAAGAGGTGGATTCCCCAACGTTGGACACTTCGGAACCAGCTGGACAGGGGGCTGGGCCATCTTGTCTAGACCCTGCTTTTGCCATGAAAGGTTGGGCCAGATGATCCTTGAGGTCCCTTCCAACCTGGGATTCTATGACAATTCAGTACATAATTTACTCAGACATACAGCACTTTGCAAGAGAAGTTAAAAAAATGCAAGTATATGGTAATGTAACAGAGCATACTAATAAGAGAAAAAACTTTTTCTCCCACTCTTGAAGCACACTCAAATCATTTTAACTTGCTGGAGAGTGAAGAAGTGAGAGGTTTGCGAAATACTTGAGAGAAAACTCCTCCCAAATTATTAACACTAATTTAGCACTAGATTATTTTTTTTTGTTACATCTTCTCAAATGCTGTTTCTAAATTTCAGAATGTACCTCTATCTACTACCTGTTCAACTGCTTTGGTGTTTTACTGAAATAAAAGCAATCAATAGTTCCAATTACCCTGAAGTTCTGAAGCTGTGCAGAAATGTGCCACTAAATACCACGTGTGATGATCCCACTGATGTGATTGCTCTGACAAATCATTGGCATTTAGAAAAGTCCGGCACAATGTGACTTCCATTTCCTTGTGCACATCTGAGATAATTAATGAGACTGTCATATACCAAAAGATACTTCTCCAATAAAAACCTAGGAATTTAATAGGTGAGTTCCAAGAACGAGGAAAGATAAACCCTTTTTTCAACACAACTGTGACGTAAGACCCAAACGCAAGGCTCAGAGTCACTAGTGACATAATTTGAAAAAGTCCATGTTGATTTTGAGTTCTTAAGTATCCAGATATTGAATCTCATACCCCTGAAGAAGGTATTTCTACGGTGTGCAATTTTATTTTAGTTATAAATGCTGTTAGGAACAGAGCCCTAATGCACGTGAAATTCGGCTGAGAAAACAGTCTGAACTGTTCGGTACCGGCAGGGTCCATCTCAGGTGAGCTGTCACCTTGCACTTCAGTTTTCTTTCATTTTTCACTATTTTAATAGCTAAGGTCAACTTCACAGTCCATGTGGAGAAGAAACAGGCTCATTTGCAAACTATTTCATCTATCTCTTTCAGACATCTCCCTCGGGATGCTATTAATTACACTGACAATACTGCCTAGACTGTCACTGCCCAGAAACTCTAAGGTGATTGTCTCACACCAGCTTTTACCTACTTTTCTACCCTCAGCGAGGTAACACTCAGACCATTTAACAATCTGCTGGGGGGTTTTCTGTACTTGAGAACACAAAACCAAGTGCCTTAGAACCACCTCAATCAAAAAAGGGAGGCGTTATGTCTGTCTCCAGCGATGCTTTACTCACCTCTACCCATAAATATGTGAAAAAACTAAATGTTAACAAGGAAGAACTTCCTTTCTTCTTTACTAACAGGGTTTCTTTTTCTCATTATTCAGGCTTGTCCGTGACCTGGAGAGACTGTAAATCAGCCATTCCCAATGGAAAGCTGGCTCAGGGTGTATCTGCCTGGAAAGGGGTAGGGGGAAGAATGCAGCAGCAGAAGGCCAGGTGCCTCACTGTCCCCTGATGTAGGCAGGGGACAGCATCTGGAGGCAGCATCTGCTGGTGCAATCACATCACGAATCGCGGGGTCCAGGTTCCTCAGTTCAATCTAATTAATTCCTCTGGCAGAAAGCAGGATGGCTGTACTGTCATTTTCTCCCAAAGAATGAGCTTCGCGACGCAAACAGAACTCTACTTGATATCAGTGGCATTTTACAGCTGACAAGTTTGTCAGTTCTAACATGTTAGAAAAATCCATAGCTCTTGTGTGATAAACCTGCCAAAACAAAGTGGAAAAGCTTCCTTCTGCGAGCATTGATGTCTCCTGTCACTGGCCTCACCCAGCACACAGAGAGAAGCATCGCCGGCTCACTGGGACATTGTACCATGAACCGAAACCAGGAGGTTCTCTCTATTTCTGACCAAACCCTGCTCCGGTGGGTACTTTATAATCCCCTTCATGAATTTACCGAAGTCTGCTTTAATGCTATTTCTATGCATTTTACCCCAATATGAAGATTCAAGGCACGCTGGTCTGGTATCAACAACTGCCCAAGATCCTAAATTCACTCCCGGTTCTCTTGGATCCCGGCACCGTCAGCTCTGTCCACCGCTTCATCCCAGTGCAGAGCCAAGCGTTGTAAACGCAGGACTTTGGAACTGGGAACGGCGGTTCAGGATAGGTTTTCCCAGCACTTCACCACCTGTACTGGAAATATCTCACGGTAGCTCTCCAAATACACACGGCTACAAAGCCTCAACGGACTAACCCTACTAGTCCTGCGACCCAGGACTAGCACGCCAATCCAGGCGTTTCCTCCTTTCTCCTGGACTTCCAAGTCTCAGTCACAACCCCTAAAGTGCATGACTTCATTGCCCATCTGACCAACTGCAATCTCATCTGTGTTACACCAATCTTCAAGGTCAACTGGTTTTTCTTGTTCCGCATCGTTTACATCTCCAAATTTCACACCATCAACTATTCCACAGTTGCTTTTTTGGGCAGCATCGCTACCGCTTGAGAACGTCTATGCAGTAATTTCTCACCAGCCTGACTGCTCTGCTTTCTGCCTACTCACCGACAGGACCTGTTTGCCCAATTTCCTACGTAACGTACATCTCTGTGAAGATGTTATGGGAGACGGTGCTGAAAGCCTTCATGAAATCAAGACAGACCATACCCACTGCTGTCCCCTCACCCACCAGGCCAGATACTTCATGGGAGAGGGTACCGGGTTGGCCAAGCACGACTTCCCACTAACTACTCCCGATCACCTCCTTGTTATTTTAAATGCTCTTAAAACACTGGAAGATATCAGATCTGTAATCAGGATTTGAGTAGATGAAAATTAACATAGTTCAACCTGATTTAGTGTAAATTCGCACTAAATCATTTCAGTTTACAGCATGTTTTCTCTTGACTTCAGGCATCCTGGGGTTTTTTTCCAAGTAACAAAGAAGTACAAGCCAGACAATTCACACACTTATTTTCCCCCAGAGGAATGGGGAAAAATAAGAAGTGATTCATCACAATAGATTCTACACACACTTTCCATCTACATTTTAATTTTACGAGAGATTTTCTATGCACTCTAGCAAAATTCCCTCTTAAATCCTATCCCCAAATCTTTGGTCCCTAATTATTACAATCTTAGCGGGTAACCGTAAGCAGACTAATCGAACAAGAAAAACTGCATTTCTTTCTAGCTAAGTATATAAATCCTGTTCTCTAATGTTTTCCCTCCCAATTAAGCAGTTTGTAAACTTCATAAGGCTTCTGGGAAAAAAAATCCTATTAAAAATTCTAGAAACTGTTTAACTCTACATAAATGATCAGGATGAAACTTTGTTACCTGAATTCTGGAATAAACCTATCTAACAAGGTATGAAAGGCCTCATCACCCTGGGGAAACGCTTCAATGACCTGAATGTGTCAAAAAGAGGGAGAAGCAGGTGACCACGCTGAAAGAAACACAGATGAGAAAACAGCAGGTCAACTATTGATTGTATCACTGCAAAGGAAATATTTTTACCAGAATTCAGCACATGCTTAAAATTGATGAATTACTTTTTAAAAAAATCATTTGTGTCACACAGTGTTTGATTTTGCTACAGAACTGTCAAAAAGCATCATTTCAGACAGACTGGAAGACAAAGATGGTTGTGCTCTGAAAGCCTGACGCCACAGAGAAGGCTGGTGGGAGACTGAGCTTTCTCTTATATTTCTCTTACTTTTCAGGAAAGGTCCCCAGAAATAACAGATGAATAAGTTTACACTGAAAATAAAATATGATTCTGATTTTTGGAATAACATTATTCAACTTCCACGTTCCAGATAAAACCTGAAAAAAAAAAGATCTTCATAAATCTGGAAATCATTAGAATAAACTACCAGAAGATAATGAGAAAAATCAGTGTTTCCATGTCGTGTCTGCAATACTGAAGACAACTTTCAGCGTTCACCTGTTATGTCAGTTAAAAAATGAAACTGCAACAGTGGGGAGATGAACACAAGACTAGCAAGTACACAGGGAAAACTAAAGGAAATGCTAAAGGGGAAAAAAATAGTAGTATCTTTTTGCTCCTTTTGTTTTTTTTCCTATCTCATTGAAAGCAAGAAAAATGCTGCTTTCAGCATAGTTCATTCCAAAGAAGCCTGGACTGTATTTTTTTCATTTTTATATTTGCAAGTGGTGGGTGCTAAGAAATATTTACATCTTTTTCAAAACGTACCATAATGTCAATCCTCTTTGCCACATTTTCAAGGACTGAAATGAAAAACGAGCAAAACATTTTAACTGAACCTAAAAATCCCTCTAAAATTCTGCTGCTTCTGAAACAAAGAGATTAACATTCTCCAATTAAGAGAGGAGAAAGCTTTCTTCAAATTGATTTGCAAGCAGCACGTATTATTTCATCAGTTCAGAGATTAGATTTGCGGGTAAACTGGTTTCCAAGGTAACTGGACTAACCATGAGGAAGTCATCAGGGTGATAAGTAACTAAAAAAATTTAGAAGGTCTTGTGTGGGAACAGAGGAGAAGTTGCTGAACTGTAGCGATGCAGATAAGCCGAAGATTTACTTATTTACACAGAATAGAACAGTATTATTCACAACAGTGTTTTTAATGCTTACACTTCAAGTTCTTGAACGGTGCCTGAAGCCCCGAGGTGGGGCCAGAGGAGATGGTACTTCTCCAACTAGAGATCAAACCCTGCTCCTGCAGCCCCAACCGCCTCCAGGCTTGTGCTGACCTGCCATCGGGGACACGGACCTGGCAGGAACAGGAGATTTTTAAACTATGGAAATGGCTCAAGTACAACTTTCAGGCCTTGGCAGGTCCCAAGTTAAGTTCCACAAAAAAAATACTGAAAATAGGTTTGCTCAATGCTGAGGTTCTGAAGAAAGTGCGAGGGACTTTTCACAAGGGCACAGAGTGACAGGACGAGGGGTAATGGTTTGACCCTGAAAGAGGGGAGATGGAGAGGAGATGTGGGGAAGAACTTCTTGGCTGTGAGGGTGGTGAGAGCCTGGCCCAGGTTGCCCCGAGCAGCTGTGGCTGCCCCATCCCTGGAGGGGTTCAAGGCCAGGTTGGAGGGGGCTTGGAGCAACCTGGTCTGGTGGGAGGTGCCCCTGCCCAGGGCAGGGGGGGAGGGAGATGATCTTTAATGTCCCTTCCAACCCAAACCATCCTTTGATTCTATGATATTTTTTAAAAGGTTTTAGAGCTTTAGGCAATGCCATCCCTAGAACTACAGTTAGACAATAACAGAGCAAAATATTTCTCTTATTTAACTGTTTAATTCATCTGTGCAGACTTAAGTCTCACTAAATACAGTACTTGACATCTGCCATTTTTAAATTTGGATGCCATGATTCAGCAAATGCTGAACTTGACTGTGCAAACTGGAATGCTCAGGTGTTTCAGCCACAGAGAAACGCACCATTCGGAGCAAATGAAAAGATACCAGAGAAATAAAACCAGCTGGCCTTAGACAGCACCTTCTGGGTGGTGGTCGCTTTCTCCTCTCACACAAATTGCACAACACGGATGAATTTGCAATATCAATCCACACTGCAATTAGAGTTCAAGGCAAAAAAATGAACAACAGAGGTTTGCAGACAATGTTCTTAACTGAAGGCAGCCTGAAAAAAAAAAATCATTATTTTGTATGCAAAAGAGGGAAGTTCCTCCCAGTCTGCTGCCACCAGGACCATCTTCTCCCGCAGAGGTGGGAGAGGGGCTCACTGGAAAAGGAGAGGAGCTGCTGCCAAGCATCTGCCGTTTCCCAGATGGGCCAGAAAAGACCACAAGACGGGGGGCACATGAGGGGCAAAGTCTGTCTGTGTCAGGACCTGAACTGGGTAGTTCGTTTTATTTATTGCAAACACATCACCGTGGCATATTATACACAACGGATTCACTTCTGTTACTCCACACTGTGGGAAACTGTGTCAGTTTTCTTTTGCCGTGCCCCAAATCGCGTATCTGAGAGCTTCTGAAAGACCTGGGGGAGAAAAGCCCAGCTCATAATATCTGAAATACTTCTCAGAGCTCAATCCTCTAAGCTGCTTCCCAACTAGAAGCACCAGCACCTCCTGCAACAATTCAGAGGCTCCTGTAAGAGTATAAAGTGAAACAGCTTTGCACTCAGTGCAAATAGCCCTAAATCACACCAAATTCTCCTACGGCGTTACCGGCTTCTTGTGTACAAACGCCTTAATTTGCAGTCCCAGAAAAAAACCCTGATGCAGCAGCAAGAAAACCCCACAGAATGGGAAAAAAATCCTCCGTGTGATATGACGACTCTGAAAACTACTTAAAGAACTCAGTAAGAAATACATTTTCTTAAGATATCTACAGGGAGAAGAAAAAAACACACACATCAACCCCCAAACTGGTAGCTGGGCTGAGGAGAACTCCCTGCTCTAGGGGAGGTGTTTATTTGCGCCTCACTGACAGCAGGAACCCATGGACCTTCTGCATCTGCCCACAAATGAGCAAAGCAGAGGCAGAAAGCCACATCCAAGCCCGTGGCACACAGCAGCACAAACCCCCCCAGGTCCTACCATCCTCTAAGAGCCTTAAAAGACTGGAGGTCCAGAGAACTGACATGATGAAAAGCAAAACAGCTTGCATAGGTACCCATGGATGTTTGCTTTAGAAGGGAAGCAGGTTGGGCAACAGGGAAAAAGATGGCAGAAACTGTAGAAACTGTAGAAAAACAGGATCAGTGCACTCCACCCTCCCTGCTCAAAATGGCCAAATTTTCATCGTACACGTGGGAAAGCTTTCTTTTTAAAACTGACCCAGTTCATCAGATCCTGAAGAATCTTACATGATGCCATATTTTTAAACTAAAAATGAAACTTGGATCAAAGCAGAAGAGGGATTTCTAGCTAACTTTTTCTGATTCTGTGAGAGCTTCTCAGTAGGGTGGGATAATTTTGTTAGTTTAACGTCTCTGCATGGAGCCCCCAGCAGCGCCTGTGGCCGGGCAGCACAGGGAGGGCGTCTCTACCTGCGGTGAAAACAGGCTTCAGATCACCACAGGAAAGGCAACAAAATGCCACCAGCTGTAAAAGACATAAACCCACGTACAGCTGTCTCTACGGGAGGACATAGAGATGGACCAGCCATGGCGATTCTTCACCTGATGGACCCTGGAAGGAAGCTCACCCGCTCTGTGCCGTGCCCCCAGCACACGCAGAACACACACCTCTTCAGTTGCACCCAGGGTCCCAAATACTCAATCACAAAAGGGATTTTGCCTTCAAATCAGAAGCTTTCTAAACTACACCCTGGAATTACCATAAATCAAACTCTCTGAAAGCATCAAACAAGTTCACGGTCTCTTGTTGTGAAGAATATGTAAGTATTAGCAAACTCTATAACCATCCATCAGCAATTAGCATCTGGCCGGGCAGGCTCAGCAAGGAGAATTTGCTTGGCTTATTTTATATAACATGTAAAATAAGACAAAGCATATGGCTACGCTGCAAAGTAAATTAGTCTTTTATTGAGCACCAAACAGCACCGACGACACTGCATTTGGCACCAACCTGCCTCGTTTAGTTTTCCTTCAGGCACAGCTAATTGATGCTGCTGCCGGCAGCACCACGTACGCGTGTTCCCCACGACAGTCCCCCCACTCCTGAACATCTTCTGTTTCCTCAACAGAGCTCCATGGGCACCCAAGGGCACATCGCTGGCTCACGGGCATCCTGTCCGTTGGGTCCCACACCCCACAGAAGGAGTGGAAGGACACACAGCGCACCCCACAGCCTAACGATGGAGGGGGGTCCGAGTCCCTCCCTAGGCACGTGTTCCAAAAACAGTTATCCTTTCTCCAAGCTCCTTTATTAACTGCATGAACGAGCCAAAATTTTTTATAAAATTTGGTTATAGATTCGCAACACACCTGAAAAAGCTGCCAGCCTTCACGAGATGACGTCCGTGCACTCCAAGACCAGTAATTAAGAAACCCCGTTAAGCGGCAGCAGGGGTTTTCTGAGCACCCCTTGATCAGCTTACAGAGGTGTGATGCGATGGCACAAAGGAGACTCCCTGACGAGTAATTAATCTCAAGAACCGCTTCCCACTGAAGGCACCAGGCTCTCTTTGATGAAGCTGATGCTGTTTGTTATAAACTGTCACCCAAAACCGTAGGTTGTTTTTTTTAGTTATACATCAAAGGTACTGAAAGTGAGGAACTTTAAGTCATTTGCTTTCTTATCAAAGTAGCTTTGTATTTCTCTGAATACGAGCAGATAGCGAAACTGCTTCCTGCAAAGCATCAGTTCCTGCTTCTGTTACAAGATCTACCTGAAACAGGCATTTCCTGACGGGATTCTCATCACGGGATGGAGCGACCATCCCACCAGTCCTTGGTGTAATTCCACAGCAGGCGACACGCTCAGCACACGCAGGCAGAAACTCCTGGGGCCGGCCACTTTGGGAAAAAAAAAACCTGTCTTTATCTCAACTCATGAGTTTTACCTTTTTTTCCCCTCCGATTCTCTCCCCCACCCCACTGGGGGCAGTAAGTGAATGGCTGGGTGAAACCCCAGCACCGTGGGGTCCTTCTCTTAAAGAGACTGCGGACAGAGCCGTATGTTTTTCCTGACCCAGGATGTGAGATTAGGCAGCGCCTGCGTGGTGCCCATCACAGCATCACGGGGGCTGTAAAGCCCTGCCCAGTCCCAGAAGCGCTTCTGAGACGTGTCCACATGAAGCTTCCACAGTGCTGTGATACCATCAGGAAAAAAAAAAAACCCAAAACAGTTGAAAACCTTCTATTCCGTGACATGGATGTTACCATCTAGGCTAAAAACTACCCGACCATCTCACTGCAGGGCTTTTAGCAGAGGCGGCACCTGCGCTGGCAACAAACACAGAGGTGACCCCCCAAGTTTTAATGGTCATCATTATCCTTCCGTGAATATGGATGGTGGCAGAAGCCGTTGATTCAAAGTAAGATATTTTAAATGTAATTTACTCTACAACTGTCTTTTTCCCCACTTTAGAAACTTAATCAAACCTGAAGTCTAAAAGGGGATGAGGGGTTGTCCTCCTTTTCCTCCACTCCTGGCATTTTTTTCGGACGGTGAGACAAAAGATAAAATTTTGACCATTTCCAGAGTAATCCAAGCTGGTCATTAAAAGACAACTATCATTCAGCAAGTCACCAAGCGACGGTGTATCTTGGAATTCCAGCACGAATAAAAGACAAAGCATTTGATCTAGTATTTCATGACTATAGTGCCACTTTTGTTTAAAAGAGAACAAAAAATACCTTATCCCAGAGAGAAGTCACCCCAGGCTTACCCTTAACAGACAGTTTTGCTACTTGCTCCTGGCAGGTTTGCCTTGCACGCCAAAAATTCCTGCAGCTAAAGTGAGCACCACACCCCTGGCAGCATTATGTTTATCAGCAGAGAATAAATCACAGAGGCTTTAAGAGAAACAATTTCTCTTTTAAAGCCTTTTGATGAATTCTCAGTAATGGTTGGCCCGGTGAAGGAGATCCTCCCCACAGCACAGCCCAGAGAAGAAGGTTCTCCTCCTCTGAGGTGCCAGCCCCGGGTTTAGGGAGCTGCGCAGGAACATACGGCACGTCTGCATTTCCTTGTCTCTCACAATAAAGCCACAAGTTGTTAAAAGCAAAGTGTGAGATGAGAAAGATCCGCGCGGAGAGCGAGAGCAACCAGGGAAGGCAGAGCCTTCGCAGAGCCCCTACGAACACAGAGCCGTACGTTTCACACGTTGCTTGCTCACTACAAATAACAATAAGCAAAATAAACCCACCACAGATTATGCTGTAAGAAAATAAACATACCATCAGGAAAAAAAAAAAAGGCCCCACAGTAAATTCTTCAGTCTTTTGAGCGTTGAACACGCTCTACACAAAACAATGACAAATTCATAAACTGACAATTAAAAATGAAGCTTCTGTTTGGTTGGGGGTTTTTTTTGCTGTTTTACAATGTAATACAAAATGTCAAGTATGTAGCCCTAGAAAACAAGAAAACTGAGGGTGAAAAAAGGAAATTATGTCCTAGGCCATCAACACAGTTAACTGCAGCCGCAAACGTGTCCGGAATCAATCCAGGGGGGAAAAAAGACAACTACCAGAAACTACATTTTTAAAAAAGGCAGCGGGCAATGCTCCGGTGACATCAGGAGGGGAATTGAGGGGAAATGGTGAAGAAGGGTTGGGTTGGGTGTTCCAGGTCCCGCTGCACTGCGGGGCTACCGACGCAGTGGCAAGCAGATCTTTGAGAAAGGCCACGAACCCGCCCCGTGGCTCCTCTGAATCCCAAAGGCTACCCTCTGCCAGCTGCCTCGGCCAGGGCAGGGGGCTGGTGGCCCATGGACCCCCACGGCCCCAGCACCCGAGCCCCCGCGTTCCCATCCCTGGGCTGCGGGGAGATAAATCCGGCTTTCTCCCAGCTCAGAAATGTGCGGGTCTTAACGGCACGGCTTAACTGCAGGGGCTCTCCAGGGCTTAGAGACAAGCGAGCCTCTGGACTGGGAAAATAAAATAAATAAAAGTTATATATGGGCACGGGAGGCCCGTTTTAAGATTCACTTTTAAGCCAAAAGAGTGAAGAAAAATTTACTCTATGCTACGCGCTGTCTTTCTGGTTTAATCCATTTATTCAAAGTGCTGCTCCAAAACCTTCCCACTAATCTCACTCATGTTTTATAAATCACTGTTGGTCTTCTCCAGCAACACACATTGGTCTCTCTTCTGGGAGCTCTTGAGCTTTATGAAATCAGCAAAACGCCTCTCTCCATCATTCCTGGAAGGATTTCATACATCAACCAGCCAATGTCAGCAGCTCGGTACATTATACAAAGGGAATAATTTGGGGATTGTGAATGATTTGAATGATTTGCCAGTATGACATCAAGGTGGCAGTTTTCAGTCCATCTACCAGATTAACAGAGGGGAGAAAACTGAGACACTACTTCAGGGAAAAAGGCTGAGCAGAGGAATAAAGAGCCACGTGGCCGGGTGCTCTCACGCTCCAAACACCACACCAAACCATTCCCCTCTGCATTACTGCGCTTGGCCACACTTCTGAGCTACCAGCTTCTGCAAGAGAGCTCTAAATCTCCAGAGTCATGAGTTCGCTCTGCTTTGCCCTTGTGCAAAAAATACAGTATTAAAATATTCCAGGTGTTCTGTTTAAGTAGTCCATGCACAGTAAAACCCACTGGACAATCACCCCAGTTGAAATAAATGAACAGGTATTTTGGGGCTTCTAAGCAAGCACAGCCAACAGGTAAATATTTAAGCATGTCAGAATCTACAGAATCTAAATATGTCAATACCTAAATATGTCAGAGTCCATCTTTAAGAAGACTGTGAGTTTATAAAAATATAAAGATGATTAGAAGCTGGATAAAACTTTGGAATTATTTTTTTCCTATCATAAAGGCTGTGATCTAGATGGATGAGACAGGAGTTTGATGGTATGACTTTCAAAAGCCTCTATAGCTTATTGCTTTTTAAACGGATAATGTGAATAGTAAATTTGAAATACAGGTATTTTATCAAATAAAAAGCACTACTCGGCCTACAACAACAGTCTGAATATTAATCACAACACAGTCCCAATATTAAAAGATATCCTTTCAATGTGAAGCGGCACTTTATGCCCTTGAGATTAGACACCGAATACCGAGATGGAAAACTGGGGAGGAGAATGTAAAAAATTACAGATGTGGGGGGACTGAGAGGCGCAACCACACATGTAACACCAGATAATTCCCAAAATCCACGCCTGCCGCTGGCTTTATCATATGGAAATATCCCGGTGATCCCACAGGTCTCCTGAATCAACCCTAGAGAGTAAAATCAGCTTCTGCTCTCACTAGGAAATTTTCTATATAAACACAGACACCTGTNTCGCACCCTCGGAATCATGACGAAGCCCTCCCGGACCAACGGGACCAGGACCTTACATTTTTGACCAGGATCTTACAAGTTCAACAGGGCTGAAGGAAATTTCAACTCTTAACAGAACTAACAGACACCATTCGACAATAGAGCAGTCCATTAGGAACACGGGGGAAGAGAAGGAAATTGCCCGTGTCGTTCCCTGCTATTACAATTTTTTACTCTTAGTTGGAAAATGCTGAATTCCACCTTAAAAGCGGGACGCTGTCCCTTAGCCTCCAGGTGCTTTGTCATAGGATGGTTTGGGTTGGAAGGGACCTTAAAGCCCCCCCAGTGCCACCCCTTGCCCTGGGCAGGGACACCTCCCACCAGCCCAGGCTGCTCCAAGCCCCCTCCAACCTGGCCTTGAACCCCTCCAGGGATGGGGCAGCCACAGCTTCTCTGGGCAACCTGGGCCAGGCTCTCACCACCCTCACAGCAAAGAACTTCTTCCCCACATCTCAGCTCCATCTCCCCTCTTTCAGGGTCAAACCCTTCCCCCTCATCCTATGGCTCCCCTCCCTGCTCCAGAGTCCCTCCCCATCTCTCCTGGAGCCCCTTGAGGGACTGGAAGGGGCTCCAAGGTCTCCTCGGAGCCTCCTCTTCTCCAGGCTGAACCCCCCCAACTCTCTCAGCCTGTCATTCTTTATGAATATACCAGAGATGCAATTAGGCTCTTTTTCAGGGTTTGTCATCCCTCAATGAGCAAGATAAATTTCTGAAGCCCCTTGCTTTACGATAGAATTAACCGAGAAAAAGGAGAGATTAAGAGCAGTGAGTTGCTGCAGCTCCTCCTGCAAACTCACTTGCCTTAAGCAGAACCCACCAGACACGTTCCGGACAAAGGCCCCTTGGTGAGTTATAAAACGATGCTCACAATTCCTGTGATGCTCACAATTCCAGGGCAGGGGGTTGGAACTTGATGATCTTGAAGGTCCCTTCCAGCTCTAACCATTCTGTGGTTCCCTGCCGCTACCCAAATATCTCCCCCATGTACCTAGAATGCCGTTCCCTACCCCGGGCTACTCCTCTCACCCTGTTGCCAGCGAGTCCTTCCCTGCCGTCCCCTACAAACGAGTCGTTGTTCCACCATGAAACTCCCAAGCTGGTGAATCCATCCCCACCGCTCACGTCCTCCCAGTCACCCCCATTTCACTCTAATCCCCTGCGAGGAGGAGGCTCCCCGGCGGAGGCAGGTGTCGGCAGCGCGCTCCAGCTCTCCCAGACAGAACCGCTGGAATTTTTAACAAGGTCTCCCGTCTTATCCCAGGCAGACGCTGATTTAGTCTGACATATGCTACCCCTCATAAAGCCATTTACGTGTATTCCACTTCTCCATTTGCTTCCCTGCCTTTGATTCTTCCTAAAGTTTTGTTCTATTGCTTTGCTATAGGAAAAAAAAAAAGAATAGTAATTTTCAAGCCGCCAGAAGCAGCTCTTCTCTACTTTCTGAAAAACAGCTACTGCACTTGCTGTTCTGCAGTTCGATACCATCTCTTGTTTTGATAGTGCTCTGTTTGCTTCGAAATGTTTGCTACAAGACTTTCTAAAATACAACTTGTTTCACCCAGTCCCCTACAAATCTGAGCACGAAGAACTTCTAGGTCTCATCTTCACCATAAGAATTTCCAGTGTCAGAGTTTCCACTCGTACACGTTTATTTCACTCTTAGCCCCAGTTCCACGATCAACGGGATCGACTGCACCAAAAACAAAGGCAAAATATTAATATGAAGTGGGGGTGATAGCCCCACTCGTAGCCTCACGCTCACTGCATAACACCCCACTCACTTCCTTATTTCACTTTTAATGGATAAATAGCTTTTAACTACTTGGATTATTTTCCTTTACAAGGTCAAACTCAGCTTGACTTCTGGCAAAACCTTATTCGCACTTTAAGGCTTCTGAACTCTCTGACAGTCTTCATTTTTTAAACAACCATTTTTGCCACTCCTTGCAAGTTCCTGGCCAGCTTCTGGTGTTCTCTTTGGCTCTTCTCCTGATTAGCTCTGCAGTTATTCTGCTCGTGTGCTCTGCTGCTTCTTGGGATGCAAATCCTACGCCCTTCTTCTAATTCTGAATCAAAGAGGTTGCAAGAGCCCCACCGTCAGCTCCCTCAGCTCTTCCGCTCAGCTCATTTCAAACCCTTTCCCCGCAGTTCCCCAGCCTGCATTTTTGAAATTCAAAACCTTCAATTGGAAGCTCCTTTCAATCTAAACCGCATAAACCTCCGTCCGATGCCAATTATTCAATACAAACTTGGTTTCTACAAATGGCTCTTCTAGAATGTCCCCCGTGCCCACAGAGCCCAGTTTAAAGCAACACGGTTTCTTTTTAGTTCAATGACCGTGTGCGGACGCTGCATCCAGGAATAACCGGCCCCAAGAATTAGTAGTGAAATTATGACCTACACAAGAGTTAAAGTCTCCACAGCACATTGAGGCAGGCAAATAACTTTATTCCATCTACTGTATCCCAGTAATTCCAACCATACTTCATACAAGAGAACTCTTTTGCATCTGAAATCACTGCTTGTGAAGACCCATCCAGTGAGAGAACACAATCCCAGCTCCGCAACGCGCTTCGCGGACGAGATAACCGCGTAAAACAGAAAAACAGACTCACCTTTAATAACCAACATAGCAACTCACTCTGGAGTGCTTTATCCCTTTCTGTTGTTCTTCATCTAAGAGTATCCAGTCTTTGAATCCTTAGTATTTACTCCTGTCTCCTTTCCAGGACAAATACAGATATACAGAAGGTTCTGCCTTTCACAACATGATCTTTCATAATAAATGTAACGGAATGAGAAGCCCGGGTCCCACAGACGCTCTCTATATCCCACCACCAGAAGAGAGAAACTGGGTTTGCATCGTTAACTTTTACAAATCAAAGTCAGCATCAAAATCCCTGCAACACAACACATTTTATTACCAATAAAAGTAATTGTTATTTTTATCATTACTAATAAAAGCAGAATTTAGAATTTCCCGTACTTCACAATACCTGAGAAAAGCAAAAGTCATTTTAAGCAGCAGAACACAGACGCTCCCAGCTACTCAAGCCATAGCTCAGGATCTCAAACTACTTCTCAAGTCGAGACTGATGGAACTAATCCCCAACCTACTGTCCATGTCACAGAATTCAAATACCAGCATAAAGGTTCAGTGATTTATTCAGCATTACAGCAGACAAAGCCTAAGCTGACTCAATATCTAGTTTCATGCTTTAGCCAAAACCACCATCCGCTCCCGACGCTGCAAACAGAGCACGGACACAGGAGACAAAACCAAATTTAAGGGCAGGAAAATACTCTTCCATTGATTTCAGAAGGAAGCTGCACGTTTTCTACAGCCCAAAATAGTTCAACATTTTAACAACAGGTTAATACCACACTAAATATTGAATCAGGCAAAGAAATACTCTCTAATTCTCTTTATAATGAGCTTCTCCACAACTGGGTTTTTTTTGCTGCTCGGGAGATGAGCAGAACTCAATCTTTATGATTAATGAGTAAGAATTTATTTATTCATCCTTCTGCCTATACTTCATTACTTGCCATAGTCTACGGCATCTCCCTAAAGGGATGGAAATGTCCTTGGTGGTGACTGAAATCTCTGCTGTTCAGCCTCGGCGCTCCTCACATTGACTTCTCCCACGCCCGCCTGAAAAATCCCTTGGAAAAACAGTTCAAAGATGTTTATCCAAACCTGCTGAGACCTTCACCCAACGACTTTACGGCAATAACTACCCACTCGCTTCACAGGCTGCACAGTCAAATGCCAATTTTGTTAATTATTTCCGAGCTCACCTGTGGGAGGGGAGCAGAAGTTCGATACTGTGAAATCAGCCCTGGAGTCTGGGTTGGACGTTTCACACCGTTATCCAGCAGAGAAAATTGCTTCATTTTAATGAAGATGTATCAGTTTTCAACAGTTCGGAAAACATTCCTGCATGGCTTTTTGTCTTCCTCTCCCAGTTATGCTATGCACGAGACAACGTTCTGGAAAGCGTTAGTGACACAGGTTGTGGCCACCGACACACAGACCCCCCACAACACAGACATTCTCACACGGCTGCTGTCTATTCAGTAACCTCATTTACTGACTTTGCCTTTCTAAGGCTGTGCCTACTTGGAATTATTCCTTTCCCTGCCAGAGATGACAGGAACATGCCTTGGTATATTCAAGCTACAAAACTGCCTCCAACAACCCAACCCAGCCAATGACCAGACCCCGCACAGCCCCGCGCTATGACCAAACAGCACCATCTCAGCTAGGCTGGTTCAGAATCGCTGCAGAAGCAGCTAAATCCTTCTTACAGAGTCACAGAATGATATGGGGTTGGAAGGGACCCCTGGAGATCACCCAGTTCAACCTCCTGACAGAGCAGGGTCACCCAGAGCAGGTCCCACAGGAACGTGTCCAGGTGGGGTTTGAATGTCTCCAGAGAAGGAGACTCCACCACCTCTCTGGGCAGCCTCTTCCAGGGCTCTGCCACCCTCACAGGAAAGAAGTTCTTCCTCATGTTGAGATGGAACTTTCTATGTTCCGGTTTGTGCCCGTTCCCTCTTGTCCTGTCCCTGGGCACCACTGAGAAAAGACTGGCCCCATCCTCCTGACACCCACCCTTTAAGTATTTATAGGCGTTGATCAGATCCCCCCTCAGTTTTATCTTCTGCAGACTAAACAGACCCAAGTCCCTCAGCCTTTCCTCACCAGAGAGATGCTCCAGGCCCCTCATCATCTTTGTAGCCCTCTGCTGTACCCTCTCCAGCAGTTCCCTGTCCTCTATGATTCTTGAACTGGACCCAGTGCTCCCGATGGGGCCTCACCAGAGTAGAGGGGGAAGATGACCTCCGTCCACCTGCTGGTCACACTCTTCTTGATGTCCTCCAGGATGCCATTGGCCTTCTTGGCCACAAGGGCACATTACTTTCCTTTTATCTCTTTCAGTGAAGACAGCACCCAGAATTCTTTCTTACTTACTGTTTCAGAGCGTCAAATGAGAAGCAGCTTTTGCTTTTCCACAACGTTCCCTGCACTCCTTCCTCCAAGTGCCACCCTCCACATGGTCCCACTTCTGCTTCCCCGGGGACAAACAGACTGCGAGCTCCGAGGGCACACGGGACAAAAAGCATCCCGTCTCCCCAACCTCCCAATCTCTCCTCCGCTCCTCTCTCAATGCAGCTTTTATTCCATGTTCATCCTGTCTACAATGGAGATGCTAAAATAATTAAAGCAACGTTTCTTCTCCCTTGGCTGAGCTCGTTAGGAACGCTTTATGCTGAAACCCATGACAAACGCACTCTTTTATTATGTACACAAATGACTTTTAGAGCATTTTCCTGATGAGCTGTTATTATCACTTGATAATAGTAATCTGAAACCAACACGGCATGAAAATCTTGAGAAGAAAAGAGAAATTTTATACCTAAATAATGGAGAGAACTCTCTTACAGCCCATGACAGCAGGATTCAGGCAGACGGCAGCAATACACTGAAGCAGTAATGTCACCGTTAGCTCTTTCAAAACAGAAACAGCAGAAAACCCAGCCATCTCAAGAATAAAATCAGTGTAATCACCTTCCGAACCCCTATCTGCTGGAACTGCAATAAACACGGTAAGACAAACCTAATTGGACACAATTGGAAGCTCTTTCAGATGAGGACACCACCTTGTCTGTCAGTGCAGCCTGAGGGGGAAGGCGCTGGGGGCGGCAACTTCCATCATCCTCTGCAATAAAAGTTCTCTCTGCTTCATCTCCAAAAAAAAAATTAAAGAAAAGCAGCTAGTTTAATGATGGGAGTAACCTAGAGGGAGCACAAACACTGCTGGAATTTTTGGTCCATGACGCAAGCCTGAATAAAATACTAACAAAACAAAACAAAAAAATCCATTATCTTGGCTCAGAATATTTTGTTTCAGTGTAAAAAGTGGTCTTTCAGAAGCATGAAGAACACGGGGCCGTCCCCCTCCTTCCATCCCCCAATAAACAGATGTGAAAACCCAGTTGCTTAATTCAGATTAAACGACCTCGTAACACAAATCTTACCCCAACTGAAAGCACAGGTGGTGTAAACACAGGCTTGGTAAATCACAGCACGCCGAGTTTGACAGTGACACTTCTGTTTGTTGATTTAATAATTTTCGGTACTAAACTCACACAGCGAAAACACAGACAGCTACAGTTTGTTATTTTAAAAACGTTTAGATTTCAAGTAAATTTCAAGCCACCTGTGGCTCCTCCCAGAACCATCGCTGGAAAAAAAAAGAAGACGATGGTTTTGAATTGTCCGTTTGAGACCACGTGCAGGAAAAGCAACTCAGAAGCAAAAGAGGTTTACCCTTAGCCCCCAGAGCCGGCAGTGAGAAGCTGGTACAACTAGTTATTCCTTCCAGAACTCAGAATACTCGATATGACGTTCTTAGCTGGGATTTCGAGGTACTTAAAAACAAACCAAAAAAAGCTCTGTGAGAAACACACCCTTCATTAGGCATTTCAGTCCACTGACTCCGGCCTCGCTGCAGCACTGAGACGTATTCATGTTTAATCAAGTTTTTAACGAGTGAAGATGCCACTAGAAAAGATGACGCTAATTCAGACGCAGAACACGAACGGTCCTCAGCGTGGCTACTGAGACAGAGCCACGCTGCATTTCACGCCACAGCGTTTAAAGAGAGGAACTTTAAAGAACGTCTGACGGGAGCTGAAGAAAAGCCACCCGTGTAAAGCAGCTGCGATTTCCAACGGAAAAAAGCAGCAGCAGGAGCACAAAGGCCACCAAACGCCCGCTTCTGCATTCCACCGGCCCACGACCGTTCAGTCACCTCAGTCAATACACACACGCTAAAGTTCTCAAACTCCCCAAACCTCCCCATTTCTGCCAGCTCCGCCAGCCAGCGGGCACTCCAGGAAATGACACGAGCTGGTTGGACCTCAGCTTCCTCAACCCATTTAAGGTTACGCTCGCCGGCTGACTGAAAGAAAAACCTGGATGCAAACACCCTCTGCGATCTCCGCAGAGCAGAGATCAGCTTCAAAATCTGCTTCCGATAAAGCTGCACCTGAAAACGAACCAAACCGCAGAAAAAAGCACGTAGAAGCCTTACCTTGATCGGAGCACGGCTGAACTGTATTTTTCTGTTGGCTGGGATTTCGTCTTCATCGGGCAACCCGTTAATTTCAGAATATTCCATATCAGGTTCGTAGCAGTTATTGTCATCGCTGTCGTCCTGATCCTCCTGCTCCGTCCCCGTCTCCCCCCAGTCCGAGTTGTACCGGGACCGTACGCGGTACACGCTGTAGTCGGAGTGCATGTACACGTGGGAGCTCTGCAAACTGTTCACCTCCTCCTGCGCTTCCTTCTCACCCCCCTCATCGTAACGGGGCTCGGCGGCCTCTGAAACAGCACCCGGGGCAAAAACACCCCCCGAACCCGCGCTTCTTGGTACTTCCGCAGCCTCCGGTCTAGCGAAGGCCGCCTCTGCGTGCTCCGAGCCTTCCTTGTGCGGCAGCACAACCTCGCTCTCTGGTTTTGACTTACTCCTCACTCCGCCGACCGAGTCCCGCTGCCCGCCCGCAGAGCTCCCAGCGCTCCCCTCCGCGCTCTTCTTCGCCTCCTCGGCGGCCCTGGGACCTGCCGAAGTGCCCGTGGACGTCTTCGGCCTGGGCGAGGAGGACGTGCCGCCCTGCTGGCAGGTCTCGGCAGCCCCCAAGCCCGGGCTCTCTTTGGCCGGCGGAGACCAGGTGCCCGTTTCCTTCAAAGGGCTGAAACCCTCCAGGTTTGCGGCCGGGGAGGAGAGGTTTGTGACGGGAGAGGAGAGGTTGAGCGGGTAGTGGCCGGTGACAGAGTACTCCTCGCTGTTTTCCGACTTTTCCACCAGGATGACGTTGTGCGAGTCGGCGTTCTCGAAGACGGCGCTGAGCTGGCTCACGGTGGGGGAGACGGTCTCCGTCCTGGGGCTGAGGCTGTCCAGGGAGTCCATGCTGCCCCGGTGGGACTTGGGGCCGCACCACTCGTCCGGGAGCTCCTGGGACACCGCTTTCTCTTTCTTTGGGGAATAGCGATGGGAATGTCCCGTTTCGTGAGCGTTTCGCTCAAACATCTTGCGCGTTTCCGTAAACTTGGAATAGGAAGGACCATCGTGGATAGTATCAAATCTACTAATCCTTTCCGAGACAGACGATTCCAATTTCACGATGGAACCATCCGCTTTTTCTACAAATTCTTTGGGCCTAATTCGTCTCTGAGGTGACGGGGGGCCACCCTTCCCCCTGGCTTTGGGGGTAACGCCAACACTTTCCGTGGGCTCCATGCCCATCTGCATAAATAAGTTCTTAATCCTGTTGACGTTGGAGCCATATTTCCTTCCCCGGCTCTGCGAGGCCTCTCCTTCCTCTTTCGTTTTTTGGTCCCCATCCGATTTTGGTTTGTCAAAGGTGCTTTTCAGCGCCTGGAACTCAGTCCTGTAAGCGTTCCTGTGAGGAGAGGCACTTCGCAGGGTTGACCTTTCTCCTGAAGACTCCGTTTTCATCATGTTTACTCCAGGAGGGCAGGAACCAGCTCACATAGTCCCCGCGGTGCCGCTCTGGGTCGCCTGTCGCCAGCAGGACCCCGCCGGAGGGGCCGTTTCCTCAGGGGGCAGTGCCCCTCAGCAGGGCCATCCTGGGCAGAAGATCCCAGTGCAAATACCTAAACGCCTGCGGCCGATTCTCACAAAGCAGCAGAACCGAGGGCTCTCAAGAACAACGGCGAATTCAACCTGCAAGAGAAAGGAGGGGGTTCTGAATCACACCGGGTACTTGGACTTCTTCACATCTAAGCCACAGTTTCCATTTGCCATTATTTGGCGTGTTCATGAGGAATATCAAAAAAGAATACAAGCTAACAGACAGAACACAAGCTAACACTGCACAGACACTCCAAAACCCGTCATTACAAACTTTTTCAGACCGATTGTTGCATAATTTGCAATCTGTGATACCAGTCTGTCGTGAAAGAGGGGATTATCGCATCTACTGCTCACAAAGCATCGCGCCACAAACACGGGTGCAAGGGCAAGGCAGCGTGACCAGAAAAATAACGCTACTTCTGCGTTCTGCATTATACTTCTGCATAGGGAGGTCGCTCTCCCCCTCTG
>VXAK01025613.1:130122-141337 GCA_013399435.1 Arenaria interpres | reverse complement strand
AATGCCTAAGAAAGCTTGTGTTTGCTTTTTGCTAGTTAGTGGTAACATAACTGCTATTTTATTGATCATGTCCATTGGGGTCTGACAGCACCCATCTTGCCATTTTATTCCTAAAAACTGGATCTCCTCTGCAGGTCCTTCATTTTATGGCAAATCCAGCTTTCAGAAGGATTNTTTTATGGCAAATCCAGCTTTCAGAAGGATTTGAGCTATTTTATTCCCTTTCTCAAAAACAACTTCTGCTGTGTTGCCCATACTGTGATGTCATCAATGTATTACATGTGTTCCAGAGCTTCACCCTATTCCATTGCAGTCCAGATCAGTCCATGTCAAATGGTGGGGCTGCGTTTCCACCCCTCAGGCAGTCAATTCTAGGTGTACTTATGCCTCTCCAAGTGAAAGCAAACTGGCTTGGACTCTGCTGCCAAAGGGATTGAGAAAAACGCATTGGCTATATCAGTTGTGGCATACCACTTGACTGCCTTTGACTCCAGTTCATATTGAAATTCTTACATGTCCGGCACAGCAGCTCTCAGCAGTGGTGTGACTTCATTTAGGCCATGATAGTCTACGGTTAATTTCCCCTCTCCATTACATTTTCACACTGGCCATAAGGAACAATCGGTGTGCAAGTCTTGCTGATCAATCCTTGGCTCTCCAGTTGACAAATCAGTCTATGGATGGGAATCAAGGAGCCTTGGTTGGTGTGATACTGCCGATGATGCACCGTTGTGATAGCAATTGGCACCCATTGTCCTTTTATCCCCAGCAACCCCACAACAGAAGGGTCCTCCGGGAGACCAGGCAAGGTAAAGTGCTGTATAATTTACTCCGTAATCCAAGGCAGCCATGCCAAAAGCCCACCGGTACCTTTTTGGGTCCATGAACTACCCTCCCCTGAGCTTGTCTATGTCAAGGATGCACAGAGCTTCTGGGTCAGTCACAATGGGGTGCTTTTGCCACTCATTCACAGTTAGGCTCACTTCAGCTTCTAGCACAGTCAACTGTTGGGATACCACTGTCACTCCAGAAGTACAAATGGGTTCTGCCCCTTTATATTTGATGGCATCGGGGTACACTGTGTGCCTGTGTCCACTAGAGCATTATACTCGTGTGGATATTATATGCTAGGACATCAAACCCACACAGCACAATAAACTTGGCTGTCCCTTTCTCCCACCTGGCTGGAGGCAGAACCCCTGTAATCCTGGTCATAGTATTCATTACTCACCTCTTGCAAAAATGTCCTGGTTTGGGGTGGAGCAGAGCCAACTTTCTGTTCAGTGAAGGAGGCTCTTGCATGTACTTGCTGCTGTGGCAACCAAGGTCAGCTAACTTGGCTGTTTACCCTGTGGAGGCTTGGCATCTATGGGGTGGAGCGGACAGGTCAGGTTACCCAAACTGACCAATATTCATCCCATCTGCCATGCTAAGTATAAAAAATGAGGGCTCAAAGGGCTCTTCTTCAAGAACACTTCTTCAATTGTTTCTCTTCTTTGGCTCTTCTTTGATGTCCCTGCTTCAATGGCTCTTTCTTTGATGACTGATGCCTGTGGAAGACCTTGTTAGTTCACCTGCCTTGATCCCCATTGGTGAGTTCTGGAATCCAGTTCCCATTTGTCACTGAGACCAGTCTGGAATTTTCCCAGTGCTGCCTGCCAGTAACATCTCTCTAGGAAGTTGATATGGCCCTGTATATATTTATCTCTACTGTATCTATTTCATTATTTTCTATTTCTATTATTATTTGGTATTAAGATGTTCCAGACCAAGTGCAACAACATTGCTCAGATCAAAGTAACCTGAATTCTATGTTGGGCATTATGAATTTACACATAAGCCTTTCAGCAACATAAATTTGACTACCATGAACAAATATAAGAGAACTGAGTTATACTTTGACAAAAAGATACTGACAGGAAAATAAGATTTTAAAAAATATAAAATGTTAGACTACAAAAGGACACCATGTGAAGTTTCCTCAGCAGATGCTGAAGAAGAAAGATCAGTCAGATGTTCTTGAACCTTTCATGAGAAAAGGCTTGATCAAAGTCACTGGACAAGGAGGTTGTTGGGAAACGGCCTTGTGAAACTCAGTGATTTCTTTGCAAGATTTTGCCTTACATGCAGGCTTCTGATGTCTCCCAATTATGTGCTTGTCTTTCTTTCCTCTTTTGCTACAAATGAATCCAAGAATCTTATCTGTCCTAATAGCAAACAGGCAAAGATTGCAGTTTTTTCAGACTCTCTGGGTTGGATTATCTATTTTATTGGAAGAGATATGAAGAAGTGAAACTAGTTTGATAAAGTATAAGTGTGAATGAATAAGCAAGTGTACAAGTATAAATATGTCGTCTACTGCAGAAATAATCTGTTGCCCTTAACAAGGAAAAAAAAGAGCAGCTTAGTCATCAATGGCTGAAAATACTGTAACTCCTCAGTAAACAGGAAAGTGGTTTTGCTTCCCTAAACCATCTTTTTTGCCTTGTGACATAGAGTAGATTTGCAGCTAAAGTTCAAAGTTGAAATCTAGCTTTCTCCAGTAACTAGTTTGAACTCATCTGCCATTCACATGATCCTAGACTTCATCATGAGTGCTTGACCTGGCAAAGAGGTCATCTGAAAAAGGAAAAAAAAAAAAAAAAAAAAAAGAGGAAAATTTTCTGTGCTTGCTCCAATTCTTGTTCAAGTAATGTTCAATATAACAAGATATTATACTAGGTAGAAGCGAATATTGTTCTTATATGAAGCCTCTTTCAAGGAAATTAATTTTAGTTCAGTCATTAAATGTTGAATCATTTCTCATTCTAAAAATCATGCTTATTGATATCACAACAGACCCATGACAG
Organism: Arenaria interpres; assembly: GCA_013399435.1. Classification (NCBI taxonomy): domain Eukaryota; kingdom Metazoa; phylum Chordata; class Aves; order Charadriiformes; family Scolopacidae; genus Arenaria; species Arenaria interpres. The sequence goes on along the minus strand of VXAK01025613.1, from coordinate 138,488 downwards.
GAATTTCTAGCTAAACTACTACCTCTAACCCTCACTGGTATTCACACGTAGCTATCCTATGCCCGTTCTTTAACTCCATCTGTACCGCACTCCATCTGTACTGTACTCCATAGAGTACTTTATTCTAAGTAGTAAAGCACAGTTATTAGCTCTGAGAACTTCTAGAAATAATTTTATTTTACATTTAGCCACAAACACAACAGCTTTATTGGTATGGCAGTTATCATGGACCTTAAATAAAAATCAATTGTTGCTGAAACTGTTGGACTTGTTCAAACATATAAGCTTCTTTGTGGACCAGCAGGCAGATGATTGATTGGTTTGAATGGAAAAATGAGGACACATATCAGGAGAAGCTGATGTTCCTAGGACTTCAAAAATCACAAATAACATTTTGAATTATTTCACAAATACTCCATCACCGTAAGAAAAAGAAAAAAAAAATCCAAATACAATAGCCTGAATTGATTACCACAAGCCCACTAAGCAGTGAGTTTTATTTGGCTTTGGTGTGGACCCTAGTTTAAAGTAAGTTGAGAGAAATTTATGTCAATCATTTAATTTCTGCATAATATCTTTATCTTCTTTTTTCCCTTTCCCTTCTCATTCCTGAACTTACATGACAATACAAATTAAAATACTGTTGTTAGTTCCATTTTAATTCCATAAACCATTTCCCTGTATTTTCTGCTTTGATCGTTCCATCTTTGCACCTTGTTTGGCCTCTGGGAGCAGAGTCATCAAACAATCCCAAGGTGCAGACCCTGAATATTTTCTACCCTTAAAATCTAGTCCTAGATTTTCTGTAATCTAGCGACTGATTTCAGCTCTAGTCCCTCTTCCTGGTCATAGAATCAACTATATCAGTGTTATTGCTGAGATGTTCTTTAATCTATTTAAGAATAGTCAGCAAAACTTCCCGGCTTCTCTAGTATGCAGTTTGGTTTTTTCTGACAACAAACCTGAATCTTCCTTACTCCAATGTTAGCGTACTGTTTCCTAGTCTGTCCTTCATGCACATGGCAAATAGGAATTCATACACATTCAGTCATAGGAATATGAAGACTATTATCACATCTTTCCTCAGCCACCTCTTCTGTGGGCTAAACAGACAACATCTCTGGGCAACCTGTTCAGTGTCTGATCACCCTCACAGTAAAAAAAACCAACAATATCTTGTGTTTAAATGGAATTTCTTCTATTCAGCTTGTACCTTGTCTTGTGTCTGCTACTAGGCACCACTGAGAAGAGGCTTGCTCAATCTTCTTTATACCCTCTCATCAGATATGTGCTCCATACACTCTGTTAAGATCCCCCTGAACCCTTTTTTTTTCCAGGCTGAAGAGTCCCAGCTCTCTTGATTTCTCAATATGTCAAATACTCCAAGCCCTTCCTCTTCATGACCCTTTGTTGAATTCACTTCAGGATGTCCACACCTTTCTTGTACTGGGATTCCAAGACCTGGACGCAGCACTCAGATGTGTTTTAACAGTTCTGAACAGAGAGGAGGGATCATCTCCCTCAATCTGCTGGTGAGACTTGTCCTAATGGAGCCGAGGAGGCTGTTGGCCTTTTTTGCCACAAGGGTGCATAGCTGACTCATGGTCCACTTGTTGTCCACCAAGATCGCAAGGTCTTTCTCCATGAGGTCCTTGCCATCCAATTGACCCCAAGCTTCTATTGGTACATGGGCTTATTTCTCTGTGAGGGCAGGACTCAGCATTTTCCTTTGCTGAATTCCATGAGGTTCCTGTCAGTCAATTTTTCCAGCCTGTTGAGACCCCTCTGGATAGCAGCACAACATATGGTGTATGAAGCACTCCTCCTAGTTTTGCATCATCTGCAGACTTTCTGAGGGTGCACTCTGCATCAGCATTCAGCTCATTAATGAAAATAAACAGTACTGGACATCTGGGGCACACCACTATTGCCCAGCCTCCAGCTGGATTTTGGGCCACTGACTACAGCTCTCTGAACCCCACAGTTATCCAGTTTTCAGTGTATCTTACTGCCTGTTTTTCTAGTCAATACTTTATCAGTTTGTTATGGAGACAGTGCTGAAAGTCTTCATTTTGACTTCTAATCAATTATAACCCCTAACCCTTCTTATGTTTAATAATTGCACTCTCTAACTTTTCCTATCTTGAGTGTGTACAGTTGGTCATTCCTGCCCATTTGATTTGCACCTTATGTTTTTTAGCTGTTTTTCCACACTGGTAGAGATGTATTGGTCTTAAGTCATGGTTTCCCAGCAAAATTTACATCTCCTTTCATTAGTGTCATCTGAGCCATGTGTACCTAACTTTTTTATTAAAATGTGATGTAATATGTCCCAAGTCTCACCATCTCATTTTCTATCTGGATTTAAGAGCAAATCTTTGTAAATTTGATCACTACTCTCTCCAGATAGACAGAATAAAAGGCTAGCAGCTCTGTTTCTCTGTAGGATGATCTAAAAAAGGGACTCATAGTCAATTTGGTAAGACAGTTAAATTACATCTTTAAAGACAAGCAAAAGTAGGTCACAGTGAAGGAAAGTGGGTACAATACTACATAATAGAAGTGAATATTAATTATGGGATGATGGTGTGGTTTTTTCCATAGAGAATAGATAATGTGGATAGTCAGAAACTCTGCTTTCTTTTCGTAAAATCTTATCTCATAATACATTTCTTAGACACCTTGATGGTATGACATGTTGACAAGATGCAACATAAACAGGACTTGAGGCAGAAAAATCACAGGACAAGCTTGCCTTTCAGCTGAAATATTAAAAAAAAACACACAAAAAAAAAAAAAACCCAAACAAAAAACCCCAAACCAAACCAAACCAAAACCAAAACCCAAATACTTTAGAACCCTCAGAAATATTCAGATGAGCTATAATAAAACCAATACTGCTAAGTGCCGTAAATCAAATGAGTACAGCTGCACACACTGTCACTGCTGTCGTTTTGAGCCTGTCAGCATTTCTGCTTCCTCTGCACAGTTTGGATGTGCCACATCCCCAGAGCTGAGACATGGCATGCAGATTGCCAGCCAGGACACTGTTTTCTTTAAAAATGTCCAGTGGGTTTGTTACAATATACTTACCCAGGGGAGAGCTCTGTTCACAGTGTGGTACAATGAAAGAGTTAAAAAGTATTCACCTAAGGGTACATGTTAGGAATAAACCTGTTACCAGGTAAAACACTGTGAAGGAACACAGAATGACAGAGGATTTCAGTGATAGAAAGTCGCATGTAGAACCTCAGCATCTCCTGTGAACGCTTGTCTCTGTACTACTTTTGCCTAGGCTATGCACAAGAGATGAGGTGCTAGAGACAGGGTAAAGGACCATGTGTGATCATCGCACAGGTTCAGCTACTACATAGCTAAACTTAGCAGAGTCACAGATCAGACTAAGTTCAATACCTGCCAAGGAATAAGGGAGGACAGTTTCTCTTGTGTATTTTTTCATTTTCTTGACAAAAAATAAACAAACAAACCAAAAAGCCCCTCAAAAAAAAGCCCCCTAAGCTTCTTGGTTTAGTCAGAATGATGCTTCAGGCAAAGAGGAAAGGTGTGATATTTTTTTCTGTAATGTTTGCAATGATACAGCTCTGAACCCAGATTTATGAAAAGGACTGAGGAGTTGTTTATGGTGATGTCACATATTGCAGAGGAACAATGTTGTAAATGTACTTCAGTGGATTCAGAACCAGATATCTGCAGCACATCTGTGTTGTGGCACTTTGTGGAAATTTCACCAAAACTGAACCTCCAGTGATTTAAGGTGTTTCTGTTACTGAGCTTCCTCTCTTGTCTAAATAGACTATTTAAGCCTGCAAACTTCTGCATACAGACCATCACACCTGTGATGTGGGGACAGGCATTTGTTGTTTTTGCCAAAAAGCCTCATAATATCCTCGTGTTTTGTAACAGTTTTTCAGACTGCCTCTGGACCAAAACTGTTGATTCTGTCAAATAACACTTCACAGGCGGTTAGGTTGCAAAGCAAAGCAAACACCTTCTACTATTACAGTACATATTTAAACAGCCAATTCATCTGAAATGCAACTATAGAAACTAATGTTTTCCAAATGTAATGCACACAAATCTGAGAGGGCATGCAGGAAAAATAAGGAGAGGAGATCAAGGCAGATCAGTCCTATCTTCTATAAACTCCACTTGCATTAGAAGGTGGGAGGTGCCTCCAGTCATTATGGAAAGAAGACCTTCCAAACAGTAAGTACAAGCCATCCAGGATTGTCCAACCTAACTCTTGGCAAAGTGGTTGTTTCAGTAGCCCTGAAACACAAACTATCAAGTTTGTTTCACCAAGCCTTAATACAAATATCATTACTTCAGTTTATCAGTGTTAGCTGCTCAGCTGTTTAAAGCATCATGGTGAAAAAGGCAGTATTATATTGTCACTTGTGAAAAAACTGCAACAGACAAATTGTAAAAGAAGAGTGGGGAGATATAAATTATGCTGACTAGAGCCTGAATGACCTACAGCATACTAGCAGGGTCTGTGGAAGAACAAGTTCACTTTTCACAAGCTTGAAGAGGCCAGGAATCAGCTTCTAAACCTTGGGAAACACTAAGGATATATTTGAGCTAATGTTTCCTGCTCAGAGGACTGTACCTCACCATCAGGTGTAGCACTGCAGCATTCCCTACCCTGCACAGCCTCATAGCTAGCAGTTCCTGGTACTCAAGACATTTCAGGAACATGTTCTTCCATGAGTTTCTCTGTGTGAGGTGATTCACCTCCTGGTTCTTGAAGCAGAGCAACTAATACAGTTTATTGAAAACTGGAAACACACTGTTCAGCAGGTTGCGGTTTCAGGTTTTTCAGAGTGTGGGGAACTGGCTGAACTACTATTTCCCTGTGGCACAGGTCTACTGAGGGTTTTGGCAGCAAACTGATGTTGTTTGCACTTCACTCAAATTTACATTCCCTAGCAACTGGGCCTTGTAAGAGCCCAAGAAAACATTATAGCTTGACCTTGCTCATACTGGAGCGTACAGTGCACAACTTGAAGAAAGAACGGGCTAAGCGGGACAGTCACTCTGTGTAAAGAGCCAAGGGACCAGTCTCTGCCTCACACTTTCACAATGTCACTTAAACTCTTCCTTAAGAAAACGTTCCTGGGAGCAATGAGTGAAATGTCTATTTTCAGTGGTTTCAATGCTGATATTACTCCAGAGCCTGAACAGTCCACTTTTGGTCCATTTCCCATGATGTTTTCTTTACAAACTGATGAAAGGGAAAGGGTTATCCCGTGCATGAATTAGGGGAGTGTCCCTCACTCTCCTTCCTCTGCTTCAGCACGCACAAACACTGGGGAAGATCCAATGACAAAAAGACAAAAATCAAGCAAGTATGACCACATTTGTTTACCAGTTGTCAGGGTGCTTACACTCCTTAGCATTGGCTGTGGTTCAGGGGAGTGGATAGTAAAGACTAGGATGGCAGAGAATGTTGGAACATGCAGCTTTTGCTGTAGATGGCATGAGTTGGCAGAAGCAGTTGATCACTCCCCAAGCAGTGGGAAAAGGGGGAAGTGGCATATCAGATTTCCTTCTACAGGCTCTTTAATAGACAGTCATGTCTTTGTGTTGTCAACCAGCAGTAAACATCCACTTTCCTGACTTCATAAAGGGCCTTATTATGTTAAAATAATTTAGGCAGAAGACTTGAGGGGTTTGGTTTNCTTTTGGACGCCAGTCCAATGAGGATGTGAAAGGGATGTTTGAAGATCCACCCAATTCAAACAGTGCTATCTTTTGTCTGTCTAAGGATTATGTTACTTTAATCCTAACCTCATACAGATGAAAAGTAATAAATTCATCATCTTCATACAGAACTGGTGTACATGTGTGGGTTGTCTATGAGGAAATTTTATTGACATTAGACTTAGAAGTCAGTGGTAAAAATAAATAAGTAATTTAAATAAATAAAAGTGGATGTTGTGGCCTTTTTTCTTGGAGGTTAATTTCACTGAAGCAGAAAGTAAATTGTCATCTACAGAATGCAGAATTGGCCGGGGCGGGGGGGGGGCAGAAAAAATCCCACAAAACAGGAAAAGCAGAAATGGAAAACAATTATTAGATTTTATCACTATGCCTCTACAATTTCCTGACCTCACTTCTGCTGCGCATCTCTTCTCCATATTGTACCTTGTATCCTTATTATCAATATGTTATACACAAAATATTACATGCAGTATACTTTGAGATTCTAAATGTGTGCTTGGGTAGGATTACTGTGTCTATTGAGACTCTTAGATTACTCCTATTAGGGGGTGAATGTCATGCTATTTGTCATCCAAAAAGTAATTTTCCCTAGACTTATATTAAGGACTCATATTTTATGATAACCTCTGTATTATGTTGATCTGGGCATTTTTCATGAACCCATTCATCAGACAGGTATCTCCAGTGGTAACTGCAGCCTTGCAAAATTTTACTTGCTTTCAGGGTGAATAAAATATTATTTTTTTTCATTATTTAGTTTCATCAATGATACCAAAAGAGCACTTGAGTCCCTGTGAGCAAGCTTGTAAAATTCCAGGGCAAGCTTTGCACATATATGTGGGAGTTAATTTACTGATCTTAAAAAATACTGTATCAGAAGGGAATCAAATTCAGCCTGGAATAAATGTTATTATGTGGCAGCTGTATTGTAACCACCGATCTCTAACTAGCCCAGAATTCAAGCTCAGAATTCAACACCGGTACAGCCAAATGGTTAAGAGATGCAGTGTCTGGAATTTTTGATGCTATTCACTGTGATACATTTGTACATGGGTGAATGGCTAACTGTGTAAGAAGGATGACCGGGTTTGAATTAACTGCAAATTCTGCTTTACACCTGGCATAGCGTGAGGAGGAGACCCACTGACAGAGAAGAGCTTGCATATTCTAATTAATAAGCATTAAAACAATTTGCAAGATGTCATATATTGTTTAGAAATTGTACCAAAGCTTCACAGGATAAGGGTCAGGGACTGGCTCCAAGGATGACATACGCAATGATAATTAACCTTTCAGATTCCTCTTAGGTTTCAGAGCAACTTGTGATCCTAATTGAAATTAAATTGAGGGAGGTGGAGAGACACGGCTCTTGCCAAACTATAAACTGCAATAAAAAGCAGCAGATTTAGCCGTGTGCGCTAATTTCTTCTTGTGGAGCACTCTGAGGAGCTGATACAGACACTAAATCAAATCCACAGCTTTATCTGACTAGGTGAGGCCTCAGCACTCCAGTCAAGAAGCAAAACAGATGTAGATCCTTTTGCCAACAGCGTGCATTTCCTGTGGATAAAGGGAGCAATTTTCTATTCCCTCAGGTGCTGCTGTATGCTAGCATTCAGTGAGCCTAACAAAAAATCCCAGCTGCTCTCACCTCAGAGGAAGAAAACACAAACAACTCTAAACAAATCAATCTAACATTTCCTACAGCCTCTACTGTGGAGCACAGTCAATTCTTTTCTGTCTCCTCCCCTTTTTTACATAATAAAAATCTACCATTCCCACATCCCCAATATGTCAGGAGCCAGCAAGTGTAAATGCAGCCATTCGTATAATTTGAATGATAATCGAAAATAAGCGGAAAAGGAGGATAAATTTATCAAACTTGTGAGAATATTCTAGGAAAAAAGGAATTTCCTGAGGTAACTGTCCTTGACCTGGCTCTTTAATCGAGTGAAATTTCATCACTTTATCTAATATCATGCTTCATGCTTCAGGCTCCCAGCAATTCTATTTTAGTGTGGTCTAATGGGCAGCTGACACATCCACTCAGCACCAGACTGCATAATATGTGCTGACACACTGTGTGGTGAGCACCCTATTGAGAGCTGTTTATTTGTGCCTGGCAAGGAAAAATTTCATCCAGTAAAGTCTCTTCATAACAATTTCAGTCTCAGTTTTCAGGGCCTCCGTGGACTGCACATTTTGAGAGGTTCAGAAGCACTTGCAGGGAAATTCAGTGGCTTATTTGGGTGGCTGTACATTATCTGACTTTAGGTGAGAGGTTGTGAAAGCACTGGTTATGGTTGTCTGAAACCTGAATCTAGATAGTGTAATGAAGAGTGTCATTCTAACTGCTTTGGAGCCAGCTCTTCTCAGAACCTCTGATTCAATTTGATATTCTGAGGTTAACGCACTGTATTGGGTCTGAAAATAGGAATGCACATGAAAAGCTTTTATATTTATTCAGTTCAGTAAGCATGGCAAACTCATCAACAGCTATTTGTACACTGTAGCATAGTAGGACTTACCTTGATGTTCTGATTTATGCTTGCTATTTTTCCTGCAGTATTACTTTAGAGTAGAAATAGACTTAAAAAAAAAAAAAAAAAAAAAAAGAAGTG
>VXAK01025613.1:99137-130112 GCA_013399435.1 Arenaria interpres | reverse complement strand
AAAAAAGCAGATGTGCCTCTCAACACAGCAAATAGCAAAGGACATTATCATAAACAAAGCAACATGAGAAAATAAAGGGATGACACAATCACACAATCACAAAGATTCTGGCCTCTCAAACTCATGTAGAAATCAAATTCTCTATATAGATATATAGAGACCAAGGAATACATTTCATATACACATAAGAAGAACTAACATATTAAGACAGTTCTTTTGCTTATAAGCTGTGGAGAAATAAGTAGTCTGTAAAGCAGGTTACATTTATACACAGGTAACAAAAGAATAAGTGCATACAAATAGAATTGATTAGAACCTATGCCTCATCAACCCATCCCCACTGAAAGGTATAACCAAATTATATCTAGACATACAATTACTGATCACCTTAGCACTTGGAGTAGAAACAAAATTTATTTCAGAAACATTGTGGGAAAATGATTCTATTATTCTATGAAAAGCATTTTTGATCTTTTATCTAACCTTAATGTCTCTTACATAACACATGCATTTTCTACAAGCAAATATGTGACATTAGCACATAGAGATTGTGTGTGTATTACCCACAAGTGTATCTTGTGGGAATTGTGTTTTGACTTTGATAGTGTTAGAAAAGTAACCTTGGCTTTTTCAGTCTCTTACTTTAGAACATCCAAAGTCAGAACTTTTAATAATCAACTATTTGCAAGAAAATCACTAGAAAATTCTGCCAAAAGACAAAAAGCCAAGACTTCTAATAAAGTTTCAGACATCAGTTATATTTGCCATTGATACACATACACATCTAGAATCAGAATTGTTGGGTGTAAGAGCTACTTTATTAGAGACTGGCCAGAGACTTTTGGTGAAAAAACTTTGTGCATTACTAATACATTAGAACTGAAGTTAGCAAGGATCCAAATGTAGAAAGACTGCTTCTTTTTTCCTTATTTTTTTTTCCCCAAACTCTGAAGGGCCAAATCCAATTTTCAGTGTTTCAGATTGTATCAGATTCAGATTCATTATTATCTGTGCCGACTTTTGTTTTGCATAACTGAGCACTTTCTTGAAATTAATTTAAATCCTTCTTTTTCCCCAAGTAGAAAACAGAAGCCAAGAAAACAATTTGTACCAACACAGTGTTTGTCCCAATTTCCACTATCTCCCATATTCCAAGTTATTGACATGTAAGAAAAGTTTACATAACTAAAGACTGAATTTTATTTTGAAAGACAATAGTTTGTATCATTTACTACCAGTATAGTTGATATGTGCACTCAGTAAATATATGCTCATTTGCATGCACACGTATGCGGTATGTAAATATGCTAGTACCTGTATAATCATGAAAGTCTTTATCATGAAAAAGGAAAATTAATCTCTTAAAAATAGTAAAAAAACCCAACCCAACATTAGAAATGCAACAGTTTCAGTCCCTGCAGGAGCATTAACTTTGCCATCATATAGAGAACGGGAGTTGTATTTTCAGCACATGTAAAGCACTTTCCAGTCTTTCCCACAAAATAGACAGATTGCACTAGGAACCAAATAGTAACGTTAAGGAGAAATGAAGTCTCTTAATTTTTAGATATTTTACCCATGTAAACTTTCTTGCAAATTAATATAATTTCATTTCAATGTCATCTCCAATATAGAGAGGATCTTTTTGGGGGAACTGGCAGAACGAAAACCTAGCTTTTAATGAATAATGAGGTCATATACCATGAGGTCTGCAGCAGTTTTTCTGTACATGCTCTGGAAATAAGCTGCCTCTCATGCCACAGTCCTTGATCTCACCTTTGCCTCATAGTTGTCATGTACAAACTACCACAGCATCAGTATGGTAGTCACTATGTGGTTGAGAAAGTAGGGCTGAGTGAGGAAAAAAAGTGAAAATTATTACCCAGAAAGAGGATTCTGGGCCATTTCTGAGAACTGTCCCTCTTTCCAAGCAAGTATCTCCTTATCTGTAAAAGATGGAGGTGGCTTAGCTCAACCTTGTTAGTCAGGCCATTCTTTCAGGTTAGGGATAGCTTTGTTCCAGCTCATCAGCTTCGGGACAGCAATATGGGATTTCCCACATTTGTGCAGCAGTCTCTTTTCCCAGAGACTATTCCAAAACACCGGGATAAATCTCAGGGGCACAAGAAGCTGAAAATAAAAGTGAAGAAGTAGCAGATGAACAACAGGGCAGCTGTATACAGGTTCAATGCCAAACAAGGGGGCTGACCTTGAGCTCACTGATTGAAGATATATACCCATGAATGTAGGCCACCATCACCTCCTGAGAAGAGGAAGAATATGAGAAAGTATGGCCCATGTGCAGTTTCAGCTCTAGAAAGTAGCCACCAGTGATATCGAGGTAGTATCTCATCAAGAAAGCTTTGTCTTTCTACCTGCTCATGTCCAGGAGCAGCATACCGCACTGTACTTCAGATATCCTGGAGTCACAAGCTACCCAGGAACTGTTTTTTGCTCTAAAGCAATCTTTTCATAATTGTTCAGACTTGCACAAACTGAGCAAATCCCACCAGGAGAAGACACACAGAAACTTTCAGAAGATTCCTCAATAGCTTTCCACTAGGAGAAAGGTACATTTGTTTCAGATTTCTTTATCTGTAAAGGTGAGTCACAGCGTGCTTCAGCCTCCAGTCAGATAATGTATTGATCTTTGCCTCTCAGCCAGAGTAAGTATTTAGCAGTAAATTCCAGCTTTCAAGGTGGAGAAAGGTATTGTGCACACATGGCGCGATCTTTGGAGGATGAGGTAATGCAGAGAGGTCTTTCAATGGGCTTGGAGAAGGAAAGGGGAACTCAGAGAAAGTAAAGGAGTTATTACAGTTCAACAGTAAGCCTTATTCATGCACAGAATCCTAATAAAATCTGCATGCCATTTATGTAAATGCAAAACAAAGAAACTTAAAAGCTGTGGAAGGAGAAGAGCCAAACCAACATTTTCTATTCTTGTATGTGCCTCTCTCCCTAAGTCACCATCCAAACAAAAACAAAGAAAAAAGACAGAAAATTCTGTCATTCTAAGATAGAAAATTCTAACGGTATCTTCCCATGATATTGTACTTGAGAATAAGTGGAAATGCTACCTAGTATTAATATATTTGGAACCACCAGGAATGCTTGCATAGAAATCTGGTTTACTATGTGTGTGTGCGCATATGAATGTATATATTTAATGTGTATTTATGTATATATTTCATTTAATTGTTAAATAGGTAGGTAGATTTTTCCAAGTTTTGAATTTTGCCTAAACCTAGTAATTTAAAATGTGTTACATAAAGCAATTTCTGATGTCTTATTAACCTTCAAGTTACAGTATTTCTTTTGCCCTTGCTATGAAAGTTATCACTAGCATACGGTTTGGCTTGCGGTCTCTGAATTCCAGTCATAAACAGACACATGGATTATTTTCAAAGCTATGTCTACTTCTTCCAAGAACAATTTATAAGACAAAAACCTTGAATAATGCAAACAGGACCTTCCTAAAGGAACGTACAGCTTAACAAGGGCCACTGAAAAATTCTTTTATTTGGTGTTGAAAGCATGTTTCATAGCAACACACACATATTGTATTGCTACTGCTTTTTGGCTAACTAATTCCATAAATAATGAATTTAAATTACACAATTAATTAACAAGGCCCAGGGTTCAATGTGGAATCAATAACAATCTTTCCTCTGTAATGCTTTAGGTTAAGATCCCCAAATAAACATTTAATTTAGATTTTCATGAGGGAGTTACTGTGTATATACAAAATGATTATTAAATGCTTTTACAGAATGAGAGATTAACTACATAATAGATGGAACATCTGTTAAACAGGTTTTAATTCCAGTATCCATTTCTCTCCGTTTTTAATTCTAATATCCATTTCTAGGTACTAAACTTATTTTACAGGAGCTGTATTAATATATTTCACTTGGTATGCAGTTGTAAACAGCTATTCTACTGTATAGTTAGTAGCACCCTTATATGAATAAAGCTGTATGAATGAACATGCTGTTGGTACAGATGCATGCACGGAAGTACCAGACACGCACATAGAACATACCAGAGCATGGCATAAGGGTCTGTGCTCCGGCCTCTGATGTGGCAGGCTGAAGGCAAGCCTATAGGTATTCCTCAGCCTTATCCCCTTGGGATTTTGCCAGGAGGCTGCACGGAAATAAACAGAGGCACAGCATTAGGCCAGGCCATGGCAGAGCACAGAGTCACTTCACAGGTTCTTTCGGCCACGTACACCTGCACGCAACGTAAGCAGTTCTGAAGACTGGGACAGGATTCTGTTTGTAAAGACAAATTAGACAGAAGTATAATAGTACCCTTCTCTAGGTGGTTGGAGAAAGCTGCATTTTAGTAACTGCCCCTCTTATTCCTTCAAGACACAGCACCACTATTGCTCCTGCCCTAACAATAAGAATATTCCTGTTAAAGATTTTTGCATATTACTGGTAAATGATGAAACAGCAACTAAACAAGGCAGATATTACATGACTTAACAACTGAAGCAGCTAATTTTTTTTAGTGTGGAGAGGGGAGGAACAAATCAGCTCACAGACCCATAATCAGACAGGTGCTGTTGCATTTTAAACAATGCAAGAATCCAGCTACAGATCTCCAGGACACATTTGCCTTTGTCTTGCATTAAATTGATTACTAAAGATGTGGAAGCAATTTGTGTTAAATGAAAACATTTGGACATGGGTCATGGGTCTGACTGCACTAGCCAAATGATTATTTCATAATTGTCCACTGTGGGATTTTTTGCACTTTCACTGAAGCACCTGGTACTAGCCATTGTCTGATGTAGAATACAGGGTTGGATGGAGTTAATATTCCTGTTAGGTATGGGAATTTTTCTGTGTTAATTGAAATTATCTTTTAATTGAAATTAATTTCAATCTTTTACCTCCATTTACACCTAAATTTTGCTCAGCTTTTCTGAAAAGTTCAGTACAGCTTAGTGGCTCAGGCATGGTGTTAGAGGTAGAAATCTCAGTAGCATTTTAGATAAACAAACAACTCACCAGCATGAATATTTCTAACAATCTAGCAGGGTATGAAAATTTGTTTCACAAGGAAATGTAATTCCTCTCCTAATGTAAGTGTGTTTGCAGGACATAAAATCTTGACCTAGCTGAATGCAATAGAATTCCATCACTTACTTCATCACTATACGTTCAGGATTTAGCCAGGAAAAACAAATTATTTGCCCAAGACATTATAGTGAGCCCACAACAGAGACCCAAATGGTGCACAGTTACACAAAGTCGCAGTGTAATGCCTGAATGACAAGGACATATTTCCTTGTGCAGCTGCTCCCTGGTTCTGGGTGAAGTCCTGGTGCTCCAGGTTTTCTCTTACACTGGATCAGCAAAATGCACCTACCTTTCAAAGTCCATCTTTGATGGACTTAATTAACGAATGTTCATAAAGCACTTCAAGTATCTTTAAAGAAAGGTACTAGAGAAGCATAAAAGATTACTGTTTCCCACGTGCATTGTGAATGAACACAAATGCTTTGCGGAAACTGACATTTCCACATACATTCTGAATTGCTGAAAAAATCCCAGCTTCATTGTATTAAATATTTAGCAGGAAATTCTCTCTTTTTTTCCCTAGGAATTCAGTACACACGTGAAAATGTCAGCTTCCACAAAAGCACTTCTATTCATTTTTGACAGATGTTTATCATATTGCAAGAGACAATGGAAAGGGTCAAAGTCCAAGAAAAAAGCCCGTTCCCTAAGATGAGTCTGTGAGTTACAGTATTCCAAAACTAAAAAGATTTCCATTCCTCAGTTAAGCTCACAAGTTCATCTGTAAGTCACATACTGATAGGGTTTTATGGAAAAATCACATCTCAATTCTAAATTTAGCCACTCAACCCCTATGAGAATAAGGACTTGCCAATGGTTGAGAGACTCCAATCCTATTTATGTCTGTTTGCCAGTGTAACAGTAAAAGCACATAATTTGGCTACAAGTTGCCTTGTAACATGCAAGTGCTCTGAAGACCATTCTCTGTACTGCAATACATTGTTATAGGTTGTCATCCTTTCTTTTTTCATGAGATAAATTCTACCCTAGCCTATCACCTAGGAAGAGATATCCTCTTTGAAAATTTTACTTAAATCTACATCTGGTGGGGATTTGGGGAGAGGAGTGAGTGAGGGCCATTGGAGTGCCTCTGTAATTTATTTCTGCTTCTAGCATGCTCTTTGTGATTCACAGCACAGGCTTTCTTGTCATAGGCTTACCATATGTAAAACTCTACTTACCTGACACAAGATCTTCAGAGCAACCACACAAATGCTACATCTTATACACCCATATAAAGTGACTGGGAGAAATATCTAATTTGTACATTTTCATTCACTGTAAGGTTTTGCTTTTTGACTATGTTCTCATCAATTTCAAGCAGATACATGGCATATTCTCTGAAGATATCTAAAAGGTATAAGCAAGCACAAATTTTATACCATCGAATGTGAGTGTTCCCTCTTTCTGTGCAGGCAGAATTACCTAAATTACCACAATATTAAAATATGTTTTTCAAAACATACAGGAGGCAAAAAAAAATACAAGATGAAATCCCTTATCTGCCTAAAAGATTCAAATCTGTGTCTCCCAATAAAGGTCTAACCAACATACATTGAAAGGGGAGTGGACCTCTCAGACTCTCCTGGTGACATGGCTCCATTTGCATCAAATGCAAGGAGTGGAAAATTCTGTGACTCAATGGCTGCTTGTTACCTGCAGGCATCAGGATGTCTGGGTTTTCGTCAATATATCGTATTTTAGATGAAGGTCAACAACACAAGGTAGACCAAGCAAAGCAGAAATTTAGAAATTTGATTTACGACTACGTCCTGAGAAAAGGTAGGTATACAAAATCCCTCAGTCATGGAGGAACTCATCCTGCATCTCTTGTTTTCCCCAAAAGTTGCTGTCATTATTTCATTCTTATCTAATTAGCCAACTTCACCTTTTTGCTAATAATTTGGAGACAGCTAAAATGCCTTCTTTTTTTAGTTTTCAGTTAGAAAAAAAGGCTTCAAAAAACCTAACCTCTGAGATCAAAAGCAAAGTGAACGACTCTGAAAAGTAATTATAAAGCAGTTCATTTTAGGAAATCAAAACAATTAGGATACCCACATTTCTAGCTATGAAGCTAGAATTCCAATATGGGTCTCCCCACATCCCAGTTTCTCAGCCTGGCCTATTTTTCTCATAAATTAAAAGTGAAAAACATGATTTGGGTAACTTTGTCATCTTCCCTAAGCCCTTCCTAAGTTTCTCAGCTATCCTCACTGTGGTTATTGAGAGTGGTTGAGGAGGTAGAGCTAATTTTAGAGGGCTTGACACATAAAAGGGACATGCAGAGCTGTTGGTGAGGCCACAAAGAGAAACCAAACCACAGATACAGCTTTCCATGCTTCTGTGTTTAACCGAGAATATTTTGAACTTTCTCTTTCAGAAATGATGACGATCCTTAGGCTGAGACAGGGTTAGGTCTATTATTGTAGCTTATCCAGAACATCTTAATTTGTGTATGCAGAGAGAGATAACTTGACCTACAAAATCAAGAAAATGTGTGAAGCTTTAGAAAGGATGTGTTGTGCAGAAGAGGAGGAAGAAAGTTCATGCCAAGAAATGAATTCTCATGTTCTGAGAGCTCCTAATGTGTAAATGGTTCAACATGATGGGAAAGGATGAAGAGCCATAAAAGAGAATTCAACTTTTTCTCATATGCTTCAGGTCACTTTAAAAAAATTGGAATAAAGCACCCTTGAGATCACATCATGAGGACAAGAGATCATGAGAAGTTTAAGAATTCTTTAGACAAATTCTTAGAAATGTCCAAGGTATTTTAAACCACTATATTCATCATCGGTAAGAGTCTGAAATCTTTAATCTAGACAAATTGTAAAACCACAAAAGAGAACAATAATCTCCAGCAGAGCTGAATAAAGCAAAAGTAAGGAACTTTGTTTTACTAAATGTACATAAAAGGGATAGGATTTGATAGATACACTGTATCCCTGCTCTATGCTTTTCTCTCATCAAAATACTTCAATGCCCATCATGGCTCTTTTGATGCTAAAATAATAACAATAAACACAAAGCATGATCAGCTACAGTGGCATTTCACACACCACCCATCAGTTACACAGCCTGAAACAGGAAGCACCATTTTCCAAATCGAAAATGTTTGAATGGGCTGTCAAAAAGCCTCTCAGTAAATGTGTTCCATCCAACAGAAACAAACCCTGTGCAAACAAATCAAGTGGTGCAGAAATCCTTTGCACAAGATGATAGGCGAGGCCTCCATGCTGACACTGTATGCAAGCCAAGTTTTCATGTACTTTGATGGCTGACCTCCAATTCCTGACATATTCATTATATTCCAGCATGTTGGGCGCAGATTGCATTGAAGTGATGACAGCTACAAGACAGCCAACAAGGAATATGGGCATTCTGGCAACAGGTGGCCTTTCATTTGTACTGGGAAAGTTAATCTAGTTTATCATCAAAGTATATTATGTTCAAGGAGTGTCATGTTTTGAGAAGTCTAGTGACAGATCAAATAGGGGAAGCATTCTTCCATAGACTGTGACATTTTTTGTAGACCAAACCTTTCAAACTGCTCTATTGTTTATGCTTGATTTAGGTCAGTTAAAAGTTATTCCATTGTCTCGGGGTTTACATTGCTGGCTCCAAATTACAGTTTCTGTCCTATGTCAAAGGCTGATGGAGGCATGCCATAAAGTATGCAGCCCTGGGACCACCATCAGCCACACGCTGGGGAATACTTGATTACCTTGCAAAAGGTGATTTCCGAAAGATGATACTCCTCAAGGAAAAATAACAGATAGAAATACTTCTGGGAATGTGCGTGTCTTTAGCTCTGACAACCACATTAGCTGCAAATCCAGTCCTGAAAATCTTACCCCCTTGCCCACTTTGCTTATCTATTTCAACAGACTGAGGAAAATGATGTGTAAAATTGAAATCATGTCAAAGTCTCCTAACTCAAGTGGTTGATGTGAACTCTTGGTTTAATTTCACTTCTGCTTTTGGAGGTAGGTCAGAGAAATACTGCACCACAGTTAAGCAAACCATTGCTTTCACATGTGAGAATATAGTCACAGAGCTGACACCATGTTTTCTGTTGAAACTGTTTTGGGGTAACAAAGTCTTTTTTAACTAAATAAAGATTTTCAAAAATAAATCACTTGCCATGGAAATTACAAAGAAATATATTCAGGAGATGTAAACAATCAGAAAGACCTCAACACCAAAATGCTTAAACTGGAAATGGAAATCTGGAAATCCTGGTGCAGTCTCCAAATATTGTAGTTTTAATATCCTAAAGCACTTTTCTTCTCTATGGACCACTTTCTGACTTGCCTAAGGATCTCGGAAATAAAACTGGACACACCAAGAGAAATGTGATCTAACCAGGGAAACTGAGCCACCAACAGAACTGGCAGACTAGCAGGGCTCGAACTACG
The DNA here is from genome assembly GCA_013399435.1 of Arenaria interpres. Lineage (NCBI taxonomy): Eukaryota > Metazoa > Chordata > Aves > Charadriiformes > Scolopacidae > Arenaria > Arenaria interpres. The sequence goes on along the minus strand of VXAK01025613.1, from coordinate 120,601 downwards.
GCTCCTGTAGCGTACCATGGCAACATTTTCAAATCAAAATATCAGGCTTTAAGATTAAACACTTTTTAATTTTTTTTATGAATTTCTATCAAAAACAACAGCTTAATGGACGATGTAGACAAGTGGCTTCATTTCATAAAATAAATTTTGCCAAATAGAGGGGGAAAAATATCATCATTTTCTAGCATTTGTTGCTGGTAGTGTAGTTAAGCTTAAACTATTGCCGAATAAGGTTCCAAATGTACTTTGACAGAAGAAAGGTCTGAAAAATCTAAGCATGTATGTAAATATTATTTTTCTAAAGGTGAATATTAATCAGGAATCTCATAAAAATATTTGGCTTTTGCATTCATTGAACACGAGTTCTGAAAGATTGGGACCAATACAGATACATTGATGTTTTAGCTAAGGTGAAGAATGTGTTCTCTGAAGTCATCCCCACCTTCTGCACTCTGGCTTTTGCCATGGAGTTGTCTCTGAACATGTGAACCAAATTAATTAGGTGCAACTTCATGAGAAAAAGTATTCCAGAAGAGCACAGGTCAGCTACATCCTTTAGTCCTTGTAACCAGACCAGAGCTAATCCAAAGACATTTACAACCAGTTTCTAGCTTTCCAAGCAAATAAATTACTAGCATTTTTTTTTTCACTGAAAGATACTAAGGAGATAATTTCTCAGATAACAGTGCCTTTAAGACACGTCAGCAACCTCTAGAAACTGTGGCATAAGTATGTAATGTTTCTGGCATGACCAATAAGAAATCTGAATCATTTTATATGGTTTTCATATGTATACTTTTTAACAAAGTAAAGTATTCTGAGTCCTGAGGATCTGATAAATTAGGAGTTCTCTTTCAAGTTAGGAAAAGCAAAAGTACACATCATCTTGAAAGGTAAAGCCAGCTAGGAAAAAAATATGTGGGAGACAAACAACACAAGTTCACAGAATGTGATAGATGGAACAGAGCTCAGGGTGTTACCTAATAAGGAACGGCAGACAAACAGCCAGCAAGTATGCTGCTTTTCATAGATCAATGCACCCAGATTGCCACCTCTCACTGTTACAATGGCCATTGACACCCATTAGATGACAATGAGAATATCTTCTGTAAGTTCTTTTTTGCATTCATAAGAGTGGGTCCTGGTTCATCAGTTGCTTGCTGCAACCTGTCTAGTGGATTTATAGCTTCTGATTGTGATTGTCTTTACAATGTTGTGCAGTTAATTAAAATATATGTGCATTCTATTCATTGTGTGATTGAGAGCAGAATCATGTCCAGAGGTTCTAATTTCTTTCACATTACAACAAAACATGTTTCTGTTGTTTTTGAGCAGAGATACTACCTGGTTTTGCCTCATGTCAGCTGCTTATTGCTTTTGTTGGCATAACTCTTTACAACTGATTTTACAAATGGCTCTTAATTAAAAAAGATGTTATGCAGTTCCTTGTGCTACTCTCTTATCTTTCCCCCATGATTGTAGCTGTCAGAGATAGGATGTTTTGGAATCTTTATTTTATTTTATTGCAAAGTTCTTCCCAGTTTTGTCCTTAATCCCTGTAGCCAGTTATTGAGTAGCTGGAAGCTGGAAATAACATGTAATGTGGTTAATCAGGTGATTTTGCAAGTCTCCTGCATCAATGAGCACATGGCAGAATTATGCTATATAATGGTGACTGAGCTAGGAGTTAAATAATAACCATTTAAAATAATTTTTTGCCTGCTGTTTTATAGAGAGACTTCCCCTTCTCTGCTCTTATGTTGCTGCAGTTAGCCTGTGAAAACAGACCTATGGAAAATAGGCTTTGTAATGGCTTCTTGCCTCCTGAAAAGGGAAAAAGAGCGGGCCTAGTTATGTAGTTTTAATGTCTCAAGCCCGGGGTGGCTGTTCTGCTTAAGGAAAAAGGCACATACAAACTTAATTTGATGTATGTACTTCCTTCAGCTGAAAGGAAGGGTTGGGTCTTGATCCACAATATTTTAGGAGAAAACTTAAAAACTAAATTTGATTCCTTCTCCATATCCATTATTACTCTGAACCTCTGGATGCTTAGTGCAAGGTGAGAGAAAATTAAAATAAGAAGTTTTGCAGTCTTACAGAAGTTAGAAGCGATGCTGCATCATAACATTCAGTGTTGCATACAAGCATATTAACTTTCTGTGCATACCTTGGCTCTGCAAAGTACTGACTTTTGCAGGGTGTTCCACCAACAGAAACAAGTCTGAGAAAAGTAGATTTTGTTATACACATCACACAATTTTCATGACTTTGAATGCTTTTATACATGGACTAACAGAATGGGGTTCTGGTTCACAAAGGAGGTTTGTTGACACTACTCTAATAAAAATAATAGGTAATAATGTTAAAATACAGAGGATGCAGATGGACAAAATAATCATGACAAGTTCTCAAGAGAAGAGTCAATATGATTGGAGTCAATGTGATTCCTGCTTCTGTCACATTTGAGTGAAAACTTTTGATTCTCACCCCAATTTATAGTTCCCTTAGCTTAATTCATCATTAAAATCTTTTTCCTAAATTAAAATTTCTAAGAATAATGATTAAACTTGAAACAGATCAGAGCTGCTCACTCAGTACTTTTGGAGACTGAGACACCCTTGTTAACAGGACAGAGAGATGTCACGGCTTCCAATTATGGGAAGTAACATTTTGCCAGAAGTTTCTGGTAAAAACTCTTAGTATTGGGAATTATGTTTCTCAGTGTTCCTTTTCTCCAATGGCCACGTCTTATATTTGCTTAAAAATCACTTTTGCAGCCAATGTTTCAACCAGAAAATTTATCTAAGAGAGCATTTGTAAAGGCAAACACCAAGGCTTTCTCTAGACTGACTGAAAGCTGTTGTTTTTCTATAACCAGATAACAAAAAAAACTGTTATCTCACTCAAAAATCCTAACAGCAGACAAAGCATGTTCACTATTTCCCATGAAGTGCTGAAGTATCCAGGTAAGGTCAGATCTGTACCCTGCCCCTGCAGCTGACCTCATCTGATTGACCTTGTGCTAACTCTGAAAGTTCTCTGTTTATACTACATTTTTGGCACAAATCAGTTAGTGCATAGTAGTTACCTGCACGTAAAACACTTCCTTGCAATGCAAGGCAACCACTGAAAAAGGAACTTAGACAACTCATCCACTTAGGGATGCTATCAGACTGCCCCAAGAGCAAAAATTTAATGTTAGAAAATCGCACTTGACTGTCCCATTTTGCTGTTGCCGTAGAGGTGTCACCAGAAACACAACTATTGTTGCAAAACTGTACACAGGCACTAGTAAAAGCTCTGACTGCGCTGTGGAGAAAGAATTGAAAATGGCTTGCCTTTCCCAGTCCACAACAGAAGTAGAAGCACTGTGAATTATGAAGAAAGTATTTCTTTTCCCTGAAGAAATTTGCAATGTGTTTGGCTGACAAAGCCACCAATTTACACCCTCACACCGCTACTGTACCTGTCCTGCATTTGGCCTATGGTAGACATTCATTCTCTAAAACAGAGTTTCAGATGTTTACACATCTGTAACACACATCCTGAAAGCTTATATTGCAGCCTTCTGCCAATGCTGTCACAAATCAAGTGGTTAAGACATTGAAGATATTAACAAAACAGGTATCATGTAACTAAAATGCATTATAAGATATTGTCTTTTACAGAATAACAGTTCAGAAAAAAGACCAGCAATAAGCTTTTCACTCTGAAGCGTACATACATCCTGTTTATAAAATGCAATGCAGATACCAAAATGCATGTTAATGTCTCCAACGTCTGCAGTAATTTCATGGCATGAGCTTCCAATGAGCTTCTGTGACATTGCCACTAATTTTTTCTTATTAAGAAAAATTATTTCTACATTCTATCGTGCCAATTTCTGGAGGTATGCACTAAGGAACTAGTGTACAGTAACTCAAATTAGATACAGTGTGTCTCTGCTTAATTTACTTCATGCTGTTAATTACCCATCTAGAGAGATTTTAATGATGCCACATTTAATAATTCAGATCTGTCTATATATAAGCACACGTTTAAACTGAGTGGAACTTATTTTGTTTTGGTGCATGATTGGCAACAGTAGCCTGGGAATTTCATGTAGCGGATGTTGAATAAGCTTATTTTTACTAGTCCTCCTGCCAATAACAGATTGATAATGTAGAAGGCTTCCCTAGGAGGCACTTTTTCCTGCCAAGACTCTTCTGTGGAGAGCAAAGTCACTTAATCCCTAGGTCCTTTTCATTTTGCAGTTCAGAACAAAGGGTCCAGTCACATGTAGTCATAGGCTTAATATGTACTCTGCAAAGAGCAATGCTGCAGAGGCAGTTCCTACACTTTTCTCACATCCCACCCTTGGCAGTATTTCTCCATCCTTTGCTGGAAAATAACATTGATTGATCAGAGTAAAGGGTAGCTCCTGTCAAAGGAGTACTGGCAAGCTACAACAGGTCTGGCTGAAAGAAGGTAGATGTAAGCATTCTCAAAATGTGTTTCAATATGATGATGCAGTTCTTCATGGACTGTTTCCATATTTCAAGTTAAATACATATTCTGGTACTTGCTGACTTAGAGCCAAAGATTTTGTCTTTCTGTGAGGTGTTTTACACAATCACATTGGTGAAGATTTCATTAATCTTTCAGATAATTTACTTACACCTGGTGTTCTCCTGCCAGTACTGTGGGTGCAATAAGGATTCCTGCTTCAGTCTGTGCTCTCCACGCCCAAGAGCCGCAACCCAGAACATATTTCTTCAGCCAACCAGTCATGTCCAGAATGGTCTGTTGCCCTCCATATGTGTCCTGTAGACCAGGGACACTTGGTTAAATAGTAATTCCTGCTACTTTCTGTCAGATTGCAAGATTTCAACTTACCGGGATATTTTTTAAAGATACAATTATGCATTTACAAACCCAGATAGATTGCACTTAAATGAAGAAGGCAGCCACTCATTTGTGCTTTTAGGATCTTAGCCTAACGAGGGAATAAAATTTGTTGATTGTCTTTACAGCAGGTTTCATCTGTCACAAAGGTGAAGACTATAGGGAGAGCAGTATTTTAACTACAGCATGAGGAAATGTGAGCAACTTTTTGTTTAAATGCATTAAGCAAGAAGTAGGAAGACTTGCAATTGATTTTACAAATTTCACAAATAACTTAATAGTGTTAATCTATACATATAATAACCTATAATCTCATCATACCCTGTACTGTAGAGTTCTATTTAATGTTTTGAAACCCATAGGGATAGCAAAGTGTTTAAACAGGATAAAAAAAAGTTTAGGAATTTAAAATGAAATGATGTCCGTATACTAGATGGTTGTAAAATATACTAAGAAATTGTTGTCATTTTTTTATCCAGAGTATTGACACTGCATTTCTTGCTGCACAAAATGTGCACTTTTTGAAAGCAATAAGAATGATTTACTGGAACTTACTTTCAAACACTTATTAATCATAATGAACTGACCACAGAGACTGACTGTCAAAAAGAATGCAACTGTTTACATAATAATCTCTCACAATACTTGAAAAATAAGAACAGAGTCTAGTAAGTCTTACAAACAATCAGATTTCTCAGTTCCTTTATCTATGTATTAGGGGAAAAGTTGCTGCTCCTTCATTATTAAGTAATATTCAACAGCTTTGATTTTATATTTCTAAGGCAACAATTTGGCTTACATCAGTTTTGAGACATTTAATTTTTCCTTTTACATGAGTTAGAACATCTCCCTTTTAGCTCCACAATGATGACATTTTTTCAGTCTCCTGAGGACATGAAATAGAATTTTTATTCATATACTTCCTCTTTTGAAAGAATATGCCTGTCTTCATGTTTCTTATCTGTGAACAGTCTGTATCCTGTTCCTAATAAACTACGCTCAGCTTCACATGTAACAATAGTCCCTTGTGTTGTTCTTGACCTTGCCTACTGAAATGTCCTTTAGAAGTACAAATGAAATTTAAGTAGTCAACGAATGAGGCACTGTTCTGTCCCCCGTAACCTTTTTTTAAGGTTTTAATTCAGCACTTATTTCAGGACCCCTTTGACCCTTACATTCACATATTCTACTTGTTTAGCTGTCCATTTGTATTTAAGCAATAAAAATAAGTTTTCTGATGGATTGTACTACTCATAGTCAAGTGGTCCTCTAATTCTCTGAAGGTCAGTATGAATCCATTGTCTCTAACCAGTGTTTAGATGACCTTTTTTTCTTGGGTGGCGGGGGAAAACCAAAGCCAGCCAAAAAGCCCCAACCAACTATGTAGAAAATCATGTGACAATTTCCATAAAAGGAAAAAATAAACTTAATGGTCTAGGTATTTTGGAATTAGGCTCCTCCAGATTAATGATCCAGAGTGAAGTTGTTAGAAAGACTGAAAAATATCCAAACATATCCATAGTTACTTTCTTATCCAAAAGTGTTTGAAAGTGCCATAAATGGTCTAATGTTTTCTTTTAGCACCTATTTCATGTAACAAAATAAATAATGTTAAATTGTGTTATTACGTCTTGCAGTGGCTTCATATTATGGTTTCTTTCATAGGTACAAAGACAAGGCTCAGGTGTAAAGGTAAGAAACAGATCCATATTTTATTAGCAAGAAAGAGCTTGACTTATAACCTTACTCTTAAATTAATCAGATTTCCTAAGACAACTAAGACCACTTTTGTACCATTACTCCAGTTGGGAAGCCTGTTCCAGAATTTTATTCTGCTGGTGAACAACTCAAATGAGTAACCAGAGAGGGAAGTTTCACTGATATATTTCTTCAGCAGTAGCTTATACACTAAGGGAAATATATTTAAGCAAAACTTAGACAAAGCCTCCTTGAAATTGAATGTGGGCACATTTTGACATATAAGCACCACCTAACAAAACTCCCAATTCTTGCAATTGTTTATTTTATACCTAGACTCCACTTACCTAACGGGAATAGGCTTTCACAATGTTTCTGAAACTGTCATATTTTTAATCATTTGTACTTCATCATCCAAAGGACCTCACTAGATTGAGATATAAATGTCTTAGACATCATGCAAAGATATGTTAAATGAGAGTCCCAGCCTTGTACATCACGAAGAACCTGTAACATTGAATATTCTGAGCTTTGTACAACCTTCAGCTATCTGATTCTTTGTGGACTATAGACGCAAGAGATTGAAGATGTCTGCCTCTGTCAAGCTGGCAGGAATTAATTTATTCTGATAAATGCAAAAATGTTAGCTTTTTAAGTCTTCAAGGCTATATCACTATCAGGGCATTTGCCTTTGATCCAATATAAATCAAGATACCTGTCCTGAGGAGTAGCATAATTTAATTATTTATTCATTTCTTACTCTCCCCCTTTCCCACTAAAGGGCTGTTAACAAAATACAGGTTTTTTAAAAACTTCACATGAAATATAGTGAGTCTTTTTGAAGAAGGACTTGCTTGCTTTGAATATAGTGAAATATCATTCATGGTTCTTCTAAAAGCATGTAGTCTGTGAGAGAGAGGCCATTACTCTGAGAAGGTTCACACTGACTGCCTACACTAGTAGCAACTGATAGACTATCATGAATGACAGGAGATGCTTGATATTTTGCAGTGTCAGGACACATGGGCAACATTTCAAAAAAGGTATCTATAGTGAACTAAGTTGTCTGTAGTGGCTGGCACAGCAGGAGGTAGAGAAAGGTGGACCAGTTCCAGCCCTGTGATTATGAGAAACAGATCTCCTTCACTTTTCTGCACCTCCTTTCACATTCTGCTCTGCTGACAGACCCCACTAAATTTTTCTGTTGAGAATAAAGACCTTCATATTTTCTAAACCATGAGTGCTTAAGAGTGAAGTCTTGCCTTTCCTCATGCAATACTCCCTATTGCACAAATGGGGATCAAAATCCAGGGCCAAGATCCACCAAAGAAAAATTTCCTTATGCAGTAATTCATCTCCTAGGTGCCTCTAGCCTAATTATTATTTCTTTCTGTCAAACTGATTAAAGGTTTTGACCTACTGGGTTTTTTGCCCTTTCAAAACAAAAAAGCTCCCACAGAAATATTCCACATCAGAATGGGGAAGAGATGTATTGCTTTATTTTTAGCATATCAAGTGTTTTTTTGAGTGAAAAGAAATACACATTTTTTGCAATCACAGTACACAAAAAAGTCTGAAAGAGAATAACAAACTTGCTCACAGCATGCAAAACAAACATGAAAATCACTGGGTTTGCAGCTTATTGCAAGCTTCTCAGATGTTTCACATACAGGATAAGCTAAGCTGACCTATGATTTCATGCTGACATCATACAGATATGACAGTTTCCCTTGAATGGGAAAGTAGATAAAACTCAGCACCGGCAGATCTGACACCCAACATGCCAGATGCAGAAAAGCCAATCCATTTCTCCACAAATCAAAGAAAAGGTTTGCACCAATTTTTGGGTCATGAAGCTTCTGAGTTATGCCCAGTCTGATTCAAAGTCCGTTACTTCTCTCATGTCGACCCCACTCACAGTTTTGATTCACCACTGCTGTCACCGGGAGTATGTCATTCACACATCTTTCCTTTTCAGTCAGCTATTTAAAATAGCATGCAAAATAGGTTTTGAAAATATGTGTTATATCCCAGTTCCAGCAGTAATCCAGGGGCAGGTCACTTATTTTAACAAAATAAACAACCAAACAAAACAATTCGTACTAACTTGTGGTAGTAGACTTGGAAAAGGGCATTTCTAGTAAATAAAGTGAAGTAGACTGAATGGTACTGGGGAATATAAGGCAGGTTGCTTTTCAGTCTCTCCCTGCCTTCAAGATCTCCTCCCTGTGAAGCAGGAACAGTGTCTTTCACTCCACCACCCCCTAGAAATCTACCCAGTAATTACACTACAAAATTCCTAGGGAGAAATTTGCATGCAGTGGCACAAGTTTTAGTGGTCCAGCGGGGCCCAAAAGATGAGAGTACCTCTCTACCACCCCGGTTTTTCAATAGGAAGCTCTTATCTCCTCTGCTTATTTGTCCCCTGATGGATGGTGCCTCACGCTCTGTGTGAGCTGCCCATGACACAACAGCTTTCCTGGGTTTGTTCCAGAAATGAAGCAGGTGAAACAAGTTGAAAATATAGGAACCAGGACTGATCCTTACCCATCAGCTTTTCTCAGGTCTTTCTATACACACAGCTTAAGAGAACCCCCAGCTGTCCTGTAGGCTACACAACAAAGAGCAGATGAGACAACTTCTTGCTCATGCTTGATGCAGACATAAACAACCTTTTCATTATGAAGAAAAACTCAGTATTTGAGCTGAGTGAAAACAGGTCACAAAATCTACGCAAGCAGTAATTTCAGCAAGCCAGACCCAAAAGTTCTATTTATGGTGAGACAGTAAATTAAACTAAATGCAATAATGAAAGTCCTTTTCATTGATTAATTGCATTATTGTTTTGCTGCCTATGACAAAATAGATTTTCAGCTCTGATTGTTTAATTCATATATTTCACTATCTGTAGAGTGTAGAACCACCATCTATCCCCTGAAGGCCAGGGAAGAGTTTAGCTTGCCCACTTTTCAGACACAAATATGTCAACATAATGCAAACAAATTTTCAAACTCAGTTTGATTCTTCAGTGTTATAACATGGATCTCACAGTTCCTCTGCTGCATCAGATGATTTTCCCATTTAGAAGTTTTTACTTTTATTTGTCCATTAAAACTGAACACCCCACAACACAGGGAATGTCTAAAATACAGCTATCAATTGCCTCTTGGACAATCCACTGAAAATAGAGTAATATTTTCCTAATTTAGAAAGACTGTTCTATAATCCTGCTGAAATTCTGCCACCAATTTTTAATTCAGTTTTTGCCTGTAATCAAACAGAAATAAAAAACTGTAATTTTCCAAGCTCTTATACATAATTTTGTCATTAACAAAATGCGAGTTGCTCACATCAGTTTGTCAGACAGACATTTTGAGAGAACTTTTAAGATATTTTGAGAAGCTTAATTATCTAACATATCAGTGGGGCAAGAGGGAAAAGAAACTATTCATAGTTCATAGCTATGTTTTATTTCTTTTCTATTACAGTTACTGAGGAGCATTAGTCCAGCCAGAAAGCTATTTTGAACAGAAGAATGAACAATGACTCACAGACCATAACTTGAGTTTCTGCAGCAGCTTTGATGTCACCTTGACCTAAAAAACTGACATAATTTTAAGAAGTCATTCCTCCTTTGTTGTTACAGAATCTTGACTCTTATCCTTTGGACTACAACACATTCATGTTTCATGGCATTGTGTGGTTTTTAAGTGCTTGGTTTAGAGAATAAGTTACTCACATAGTTAAAAAACTTTTTTTTCAAGTTTTTCTGGAACTTGTTTTCCTACTGAAGAGAAACAATGAGTTCAGGCTCCCATGGATTTAAATAAAAAAGGTTTTTTGTGACATTTAATATACCCTTTTTGTGTACAAAACACATGGTTAGAAATAACTGTAACACCTCTTGAAAGGACAAGGGTGAATATTCCATATTCAGTAATTAAAGTTGAATCCATGGCACAGATCACCGTTTCTAAGATTTATTTTAAAGGTTTTTTTTATTTCAGAAATTTGCAGTTCATTCCATTTACTTATAGATTTGCTAGGCATTTGAAACTGAGGTATATTGAGAATGAACAAATTCATTGGTTGTTTGTAAGAATTTAAGCTGACTCCCCCTTTCTACAACAGGGCACCAGATTCCAGAGAAGTTCGGCTCCCTCAGTCCAAGCACGAGGTCTTTTTGCTTAATGATGGCCTTACTTGTATAAATAGACAATTTAGGGATCTGAATAAATGAAAATATAGTTAAAATAAAAAGGTCAGTAAGGATCAGACTTACTCTGAAAACTACACAAGGCACTAGAAGTAAAATAAAATTGCCCACAATGGGATTTTTTAGCAAAAGGACAGTAGCTTTTTTCTACTCAGCTGAAGTAGTTAAAATAGATGCACCTTTGACAACAATAAATCTTAATTAATGTTGCTTTACAGTTTACAAAAAAATGAAGAAACACAAATTTAACAAATCATTCTCCTGAAATACACAAAACACAACTAGGTTATTTCTCTAATATTTAGTCAGTTTTGATGCATAAAGGTAAAGGGGAAACATTTCCATTTGTACTGATAATAGCAAAAAGCAATTTGTAAATATCGTCACAAGTTTCTTCTACTTAACAATCTGCTCTGTTTTAATTTCATTTCTGAAAATTGGTATATCTTTAGTTTTCATTTTGTTTCTGCTCCATATTCTTACAATGCATTGTTGAGACAAATCTGTAAGACTAACATTACCAAAGTATCTGAAACAATATATTTCCTGTAGCTCACCTCATACTTATCAAAAATTAGGAAGGTCAATATTTTGGTTTGTTTAAATATTTTTTCATTACATTCGATCCTCAATACTGCAGTTTAAATGATAGAAACAGTTCTGTATCTCTTTCCTCAATTATCGTATCTCACTTAGTGATTTCACTGAGGACTTGATATTTCCTGAGATAGGAATAGAACTCTGACCAAATTTCAACCATTGGATTGCAAATCACTTATCTTACCAAAACTACCTGTATAGATTAATACACATAACAAGATTATACACCTGTCAGTCCTTTCTTCAAGGCTCTACAGTCTTGGAAGGAATTGGAATATTCTGCCGTAACATTTACCATCAGGTCAAAGAATTCATCGAGTTCAAAAATTGCTTAATCTGTAGAATCAGATTCTACTATGACAGGTAAGCTAAAAACACTGGTCCTTCAGATCCCAAGCTATGAAGAACCATGCACATCATGCAGGCAATCAACACTGTTAATTGTCTTCCAGTGATTCAGAAAATTCAACTTCCAAGGGTGCAAAGGTAAAGAGAGCTCTCTAGCATACAGTGAGAAAGATTATTGCAGTGATAGCCATGTCACATTCCAGTACAGGGGATTCCAATGCTGTGCAGAAAAGCAGGAATTCCTGTCGTATTTAATAATATTGAAAGAAGAATTGAAGTGAGGAGTTGAGTTTATTTACACTGTACATCAATGTATTGGGATTTTTACATACTCCAAAGTGAGGTCTTATTTTAAATCACACAATGATGTTTATTCAGCAAACTGCTGAATTTATTTGGGACTATATAAAACCCCATATTCTAATTTTATGATAGTCTTAGACCCAAAGACATAGGTTAAGTGTCTGTCTGCATGACTCATAGCTCTTATTTTTCAACACATATTTGAAAGAGGTGATAAATAAAATGGCAAGAGTGACAAACACCTTAACTACCATAGTATTAAAATGCTGTACTGCAATACAGGATTTATAATCTGTGGCAATTAGTGTTTGACCAAAAAGATTAATAATAGGGTTTTTTTTTCCAGTGTATATTGGATGGAATTTAACACTAATATTGATTTTGAATAAGCATGGCAATACAGTAACTGTAAAAATATTGCAAGGAAACTTATTAGAGAGTGATTCAATGAAGTGACTACCTGTTTGCAAGCATTTTTCTTTTAAGTATTTTCTTTAAACGTTTATAAATTGGTCATAAGAAGTGTGTTTCAAATGGAACTCAGAGTGCCAGAGTTTAGTTTAATAAATTCTAATTATACTTCTGATAATGCATCATTTTCATTATTAATAATGTTTTCCTTTCTTTTATGTAAAGATGCAGTGTAAAAATAATCTTTATACGTAGACATGCATCACATACGGACACACTGATGTGTCATGACTGTTTTCATACTTTTCATTCACGAATTTTTACCACTTTTAAGAAGACAAACTTTTTGCTAGAAAAAGGGCAGATCTCACCATTTAGAAACCATGTGGGAGGTAGACAATGTTCTGTTCGTTCAAGAGGCTTTGGGGGAGGTATGAACAACAGCGGGATAGGCACCCTGCATAGACAAGCTGCAGAATGTACTGCTCCAGGCACACGGCTGCATCCTCAGCTGACGGGCATCAGCTATGCAGTTGACTATGCATCTCTGAGGCCAGCTGCTTTGGAGGCACCTGTCCTCTTGCCCACTTCCCTCCAGCCCTGACGGAGAGACCGGTGCCTTTGCACAACAGCGCTGTGGCTGCCCTCCCCCTCCCTCCACAATCCCATGCACTGGATGGATAGAGCTGAAGAGGCGGCGGTCAGCACTGGGGAACCAATGCCACGTCCTTTTTACAGTCTCATACTGCAAGTCTGTCCTGATTCTACAACCCATACAGCAGTGGTGCCTTCAGCCCAACCACCCACCCTCCTTCAAGTGCACAAGATAGGGACAGGGTCATATATCCTTATCAAGTCTGCTGCCCACTAATTTCAGGAGAGTCTCTAAGGCTTTTGTAATTTATTCCTGTCTAAAATTAGGATTATTAATTCCAAAACATATTATCCTTTGCCTTGCAGCAGTTTATCTGTTGTGTCCAAAGTACTGCAAACAATTATGATGTTTATAATTACAGTTTATCCTCTGCTTCAGGATCACCTTTATTTTATATCCAATTTAATCATAGAATCATGGAATGGTTTGGGTTGGAAGGGACCTTAAAGATCATCTAGTTTCAACCCTGTTTAACTTGCATCCAGTAAAAGCTGGCTTTATTTACCTATGAAGCCAGGTTTTACTGGGTTCAAGTTAAAATGATAAGACTGAAAATATGGCAGCCAGCATCACAAGCTCTCAAAAATTTTGTTGAGGTGGAAACCAAATTCTCACAATCAAAAATTCACAGTATGAGGAAAGGCCCTGTCTTCCAGTAACAGAGTATTTGGGAAAAGGACAAATGTTTAACCAAAATGAGGGTACCAAAATGAATGAGGCTTGGTGAGCTACAGAAAAGGAAAACATGCATTAAAAATCTTATTCATTAAATAAACATATTCACGGATGTGTATCATGAACCAGATTCAATAAACACAAGAGCACATGCTTAAATTTAAGCACTGAGTGCAAAATGTCTTTGGTGCACGCTTAAGTGCTATGCTGAACAGAGATTTTGCATGTGGAGTTATGCTTCACTAAGTCTGCGTCAATGGCTCACATCCTGTTATATTTTCAGAATTTTCAGAACAAGAATATCTTACTAGTGTTTCACACTCAGGTACTTTTCTCATTGTTGTCATTTCTTTTAAACAGTGGAAATGAATGATTATAAAGAAAACTTCTTTGACAAAGACAAAATACTGGGCCCATGCATCCTTTAAAAGCATGCTGTCTTGCTGCTTGAAAAAAAATAAACGAGTACAGTATCAGTAGCACTATACAGCTCTTCAACGATTAATAAGGCTAAAAGGATTAACACTTAGTATTTATTTTATGAGGGACACAATGGTGTTCTGGAAGATCACATAGAGAAATCACTTGCAAAAAAAATCTGGGTTTTTTGACAAATGAAAATTTCCGTTAGCACTATTTGTAATTTCAGAGCATATGGCTGCTGGCAACCATTGAAAAATGACATCATCTTTGACCACAGAAATACAAGTGTTAAATATAAGAGGATTATAAACCATTTTCCATAGTGCTTTAATGCTACTTCCTAGCTTGTCAGAAATGATTGCCTTAGAAGTAAAGTAGTAAATATTTAAAAGCCTTCGTTGTTGGCAGATTTAGCTTGTTAACTGTGAAGGCAACATTAGCATAAATATCTTCTAAATAATACCATTATTGCTCTCTGGCTGTTTGTATGACCAGGGCAGAGACAAGCTGAGCTCATCACTGGGTTTGCCCATCCACTGGGAAAGGGTTTGCTATACATTCTGGAAACCACTTCTTCTGCATGACCATGTCCTACCCTCCCACCTTCTTTTTCCTCTAGGCTCCAATTCCCTTACCTGTGTTTCCAAAGCTTCACAACTGTGATGCAGTTTGCGCTTGATGCCAACCAAACATGGGCTTCCTTTCCTTTGAGGGCCATACCTCGGTTGGCCCTGGAGGCACAACTCTGCCACAGAGACACACGGTGCACACACCAGCTTGACAATGCAAAGTGCTTTAGCTTCAAGGATGGCAAGGGTTAAGGAAGAGCTGAATATCTCCATCGTCTGTCTCAAAGCATATTGAGGGAGTGGACGTTGGGATTTATGCACTGTCCAGAATCCCTGGCCTTTTTCACACCTCCTACAAGCTGTAGAAAGCAAATAGCAACAGCATTAGAAGACGGCAGTCGCCTGTCGTAGTTCAATTTACTAGTTTACGGCATTAACGTTATCCCATGAACTGTAATGCCAAACTATCAGATTCATAGAAACACCAAGACTATGAAAGAAAATAATGCACTTAAAATATTTTTATAAAGTATATAGAAACATCCTCTTTATTTTCCTTTTCATAGGGTGTTAGAATTAAAAACACAGATATTTTAGAAATTTAACAGCAGGCTATTTGCATTAAGGCACGTTTTCTCCTGGGGAAAAGGAGAGAGAGGCTAATGTATTACTTCATTCTTGTGTAACCCTTCTCTGTTTGTTTGTTTGGTTTGGTTATTTCACATATCTGATAAAGCAAGGTACTGTCTGGAATAACACAGTGTTGAGGATTTATAATTTCAAGTGTGTAACATTTTGTGCTGCAGTCCTATATGCAGGAGAAGACCTGCAGAGTCAAACTTTCAGGTTTATTTATTGTACTGGGCTACTGTACATTTCATTAGCTATAGGGCTGTCCTGTACAGAAAATATGGTTGAAAAAAGGTTATCTGTTCCACACTCCTGGAAACTTACTTTTACAAGGAACCTTTACACATTTGGAGTTTAAAGAGAGCCTTATGTCACTGGCACCACCCAGATGAAAGCAACAGCAGGATCAAGCCTCATATCAGGACAAATCTCAGCAATGTTCTCGCTCATCTACTGAGGCACGTGCACAATACCCCTGAATTCAAAACTAATATACAATGCATGAAGCACGTCTGCACAACTGGAGTTGCATGGGGTGGACTGTCTACAGACTAAAAACTTGTGCCCTCTGTCTGTCCCTGTTTAAGGATAACTTGCATACGGAAGATTGCATAAGGTTGAAGAATTATAAATCCAAGACTACAAAGTACGTACCCTCATTCAAGCTGCAACAGGGTAGGTTTAGACTAGACATAAGCAAGAAATTCTTCACAGAAAGAGTAGTCAGACACTGGAATAGGCTGCCCAGGGAGGTGATTGAGTCACCATCCTTGGATGAGTTTAAGAGTCGTTTAGATGTGGTGTTGGAGGATATGGTGTAGGGAAGAACTCTGTAGAGTAGGATAGATGGTTGGACTCGATGATCCCAGGGGTCTTTTCCAACCTAGATGATTCTATGATTGTCCAGGAGAAGCAGAAGACTGATGGTTAACCTTTGTATTCCTGCCAAGTCAGTTCAAAATAAACTCACTAGCACCAAATGAAAAGAGCTTCCACAGAGATTAATTTTAAATAGGAAACATACTGCTCAAAATTCAATTTCAGGTGAAAGTGATTTGAAATAATTGATTTTCTCACATTTCACGTTTGAAACTGATAAGGTATTGCAGTTTTTTACAGAATTATTTTAAATAATTGATGGTTGTTTACTAGCGTCAGTTTACTCTTTGATGTTTGTCATATTATTTCTCTTTTAGAGAGCACTTATAGTTGCATAGTAGAATTGTTTTGTCATCAGTAAACTGACACATCGTAGATTATAGCATACACGGAGATCCAGTCCTGATTTCACCAGATCAACAGGAAACATCACATTAAATTTAATAATACCAAGATGAACATTTTCAGCATCTTTCAATTTTCTGGCCAGAAAACATGCAGGATCCCCATATCCACATACACACAGCCCTGGGAAAGTCAAACACTTCCTTCTGTCTGACTCATACAATTAACAACATGTCCTCCTACCTATTAAGCGGAAGAGAAATGGAACGACCATTGGTATGTTATTAATTGTATCTATGTCAAAAGAACTGAAGACTCAGATGTCAAGACATTATGCAATCAATTTCTCTGTGTTTTCACCTTTTCTACCAAGGAATACAGACTAGAAACTGCTTTGTTAATCAGGGGGGTTTTGTTTTCTTTTCTATTGGTTTGATTTTTAAGTGAGCATGTCTAAACACCAGTCACTAGATAAAAACTAATCTCACATTTAAGAGACATATAAAATTCTAATCATATTTTTACATGGGCCAACAGTGTCCAAAACCAAAAAAACAATTGAAAAAATGCCCAAACCCAACCATCACACATAGAAAACTGAAAAGAAACAAAAAGAAGTCAGTATCAATTACTCAACATTTATTACATGCTACTTTGAGGTCTAGCTTATTAATTTCTTTAATCTTTGAGAATCTTAGTGCACTCTTTTTATCTAGAATGTTCCTCAAGTCTTAATTTTTTTTTTTTCTTTTTGGAAATCTGAGGGAATTTGTGGAAATGACAAAAATGACAAACAATAATTCTTCTTAGATGAGGTTTTCTTTGCTTAGTAGAGATGTGATTAAGTTACAGGGAGGGACCAAGATCCTGTACTGAAGGAGAAGTTACCATGTTCAGTAATGCCGCCCTCCCCCCTGGCTCACTCTCACCTCCTCCCGCTGAAAGTTACTATCCCTTCAGAGTTTCCAGCTGAGGTTCCTAACATGTCGTTTCCAAAATGAGTCAAATTCACTCCTTTTGAGCTACCCTTTAGCTAATCTGGTACATTTGGACCCAAGCAGTTTACAGAACATTCATATAAACAGTTTTTCTAGCAATACGAGAGGTGCAAACCTTCAGATTGAGGAGAAAGAAATACACAAGGTTGAGTACAGACACAGGTACAATTATGCCTCTCCCTGTTAGAGCTGCTCAAAAAGCCTTCACATTTGTCTTCCTCTGTCTTTCAGCCTTGTCCTGCCCGGTGCACAGACTCTCGGAAGAATAAAATTCCTTTTTCTTTTTTTTTTTTTAAATTTGGAATAATCCCTTCTGTAGATAAAAAAGGTAGTAAAACATTAAAGAAAACAACTCATATTTCATTTCAAGGGTCTGAAATAATATTTGAGGTGAAAATAACTTGTATTAATACCTGACAAGCTAAGTCTCTAATCTGTAAAATATATAAATATGTAATCTTTTGGATAACAGAAAATGATCTATTAGTATTGATATAACAATTTGAACTAGAGCAGATCCATCTTCAGGTATGCGTGTGATGTACATATACAAGTTTGCACTCTTGAGTACATCTTTGGGTCTCCATGATCAGCCATTGTGTTATGGAGGAACGGCAGACTAGAATAGATGGGAATCAACCAGATTGAAAGGAATAGCTAAGGGATCTGAGATTTACATGTGATACATCATGTAAAAGTTTGGAAACTTCACAAAGAACAACAGATGATACAAAATATAGCACATGTTTGAAGGAATTAAAATTAAAAGTTATCCTCTCAAAGCTAAGAAAAGTAGTGTGCATATATATGTCTGTACATAAGTGGTAACTGTAAGAAAGCCAAGAATTGTAAACGGGAATAAGCTAAGAACAAGATCAACTGTCAAAAAACTCTAAACAAAACCAAAACCCAACAGCAGTGAATGCATTGAGACAAACGAGAATGATCTGATGCAGCTGCCTGATCTAAACTAAAAACTAAACTGAAAACGTGCAACAGCAATGCCTTGTCAACACTAAAACAGAATATGGAGCAAAACGCACAGAGATAATTACAGATTTTCAACACCTCTTGCCTAAAGATGATTTTTAGTTGGCAATACCAAAAAGACTGTGGTGATAGCCAACCAGGCCTATGTATAGATCACCATCTGGAATGCTAAGGCTGGTAGAAAACTTGAGAGCAGATGACTATACTCAGATCTTACATAGCAACTTTATAAGCGAGAAGAAAGAATGTTATGGACCTTGTCTATTATAAGCTCAAAAGAAAATCAGCAATCTTCAAACTAATTCTTGCAAAGAACCTCAGCTGGAGAATGAGATGAAGGGTCTGGCTGAGGACAGATGGAATGAACGAAAGAAACCAAAAGCAACCTATCTATTTCCCACACCTCCTATGAATTTTGTTTAGTTTAATGTCCCATTTCAAAGGCTAATGACACAAATAAGAACGGAAATGGAGACCCACATGAAGAGCAGATCCTAAATCTGTGTGTAACTACAGCAAGGACTGTTTATGAGTTGAGGTCTCATGCATGCTGCACTTGCACTTGGCTTTCCTGACTTTTCAGAACATAATAATGTGACATTACATTGTTCTTAAATATCTTTTCTGTATGAATTTTTAAATGGTAAAATAGAAAGCTAGTAAGACTGAAAATGTAGTATTACTGTCTTGGAAAGGAATTGGCAGCTTCAGTCATGAAAATAAAATTCTAGCATTTCTGACATTTTTATTTTGATTGACTGACAAATAACTTCTTTTGGCTTTAAAGGAGAAAATTATATATATGGTTTTTAGACACAAAATACTCTGGCTAAGTGTTCAAAAATAACAAACATGTAACCCTGCCAAAATCTCACGTGTCCACCTATAAGGCATACTGTAAACAGATAAAAAAATCCCCTGCATTCAGATCTAAGACAAAAAATAAAGATTTCATAAATGCAACAAACAAAATTTAGACTAGTTCACTCATCTAACAACAGATCAACCATTACAAAAGAAGCTATGACCGAATTTTCTATAGCTGTACTATTTGGGGATCTCTTTACAAAGAGCTGCACTGTGTTCATCTTGTCTACAAGTGAGCTCTGGATCCATAAACAGGATGGCTGTGTCAACAGAAGATGAAACCACTCCCTGCTTCTCAGTACTACACGCTGCTAGATGACATTGCTGCTCCATCTCATCTGAGCCTAAATTACCCAAATTAGCTGCAGAAACCAGGATTAATAGTAGGTCTTTCTCTCATTTGGTTGAAACAGGTTAGAGAATATTCACTCAAACCAGCTGCGCCAAAAAATTTCAGGGGAAATTCACAACTGCTAGGGAGCCAGTGATCACAGCAGATAGCATGGACCAATTCACCTGACAGAGATACATTACAAAAAGGATGTATTTCTACACAAAGAAAATACTTGTCTTGGAAAGCTGACAATGCAAGTGGGCCATGCAGAACCCAGGGGATAGAAAAGGGTTGGTATTTTCCCTCTTTTTTCACTCTAGAAATTAAGTAGTAGGAGGATCATTCTCTCTACTCCATGAAACACATGTTTTACAATCCATGGGACATAAATCTGTACGCCAGCCTTTTGCCAAAATGAGACCAGAGCAAACCACCTGAGGTCATTCCTGCCACGAGTAAGAGCAAATGCTGTGTTCTAACTCTCAGACCAGCATCTTACTAGAAATACAGACTTCCTCTCACCAAAGAAGTAGCTGGGCATGGTGCAAAATATCTGTTAATCTGACTACCCATACTCAAGCTTTTGTTAGCTACTAACAAAGGCAGTGCTGGACTTTATCATTTTTTAGAAATGTTGGCATCCTTTAAACATGCTTTAGCCTGATCTTCGCTTAAAGAAAACTAGAGGCCTATTTTGGGAAAAAGCACTGGAGTAGTTACTGCAAGATACCTCCCTTCTTCCCTCCCTCGGCATTCATTTCTGGAATGGCATGTTTACTTCTCTTGCTTTATCATGGAAATGCTACAATTTTCACAAATCAGGGATACAGTGTCCAAAGGGAGAGCTATTTTTCAAAAACTACTCCAGTAGTAAGCAGTATTTTGAGAGCATGTGAAGTGAACATAAACTGAATGAGATAAAGAAAAAAGAGACTAGTTGAAGAATTTGTCCTTTTGAATCTATACTAAGAATTACAATGTCCATTTATTTATCTGAATATGTAAAAGTTTTTTCTCAATATCCAATTCATACCCTTTTCATTCAGAAATACTGCATTATCTGTGGGTACTAGACAGGGGTAAATTCAGTGTTAGCCAATTCTTTGGTCTGGCAGGCAAAGGTAACATCTGCTTCATGCTCATATTTTTCATTCTTGTTTTAACAGTCATGAACACTTTCTCAAACTGAAAAAGAACAGGGCTGCAATTCAGATAAATTAAGATTTCTGAACTCTGAAAACTGCACTTAGAGTTATTCACCAAATCAGAAGAAAATTGATTTTATTCCCAGAATGTCACACTCTATGCAAGTACTAGACAAGGTTTCAGCAGTTTTGCTCATCCATTTGCTTTTGAGTTTTGCAGTCCCAAGAACACCAGTGATGATAAGCATTCAGGACCATACAGTATAATCACCTCAGCCCCCTGAATCACATAAGCACTCCAAAGAGCTGTTGAAAACCAAGAAGTCCTCATGCTAAGAAAGTTAACAATAGTAAGTTGATCACTGATGTCTTGGGAGTAGAGGGCCTCCAGGAAACTAATCAAATCCTGAATATATCTTATCTCACTTTGACCCACTCAGTAGAATATCATAAATTATGATATATTTCCAAATATAAAGGAGGATAGTAAAATT
>VXAK01025613.1:78425-89421 GCA_013399435.1 Arenaria interpres | reverse complement strand
TGGTGTGAGGCCACATAAAACTCAGTTCAGAATTTTCTTGTGTTGTTCCCATTAATACATTAAACAAGTTCTTTGAAAAGCTATGCAGGATCCCAAACAATGATTTCTTTGGTGGAGTGATGATCAGCTTCAGAAAATACTGTTTGAAAAGGAGAAAAAAAAAGGAGGGTGAGGGGACGGGGGAGAAAAAAAGAAAAGTTAGCTGATATGAAACAACTCTCATTGTGATCCATCAAGCCTGTACATGCATGTTCGTATTCCAGCCTGCAGTACACAAATACTTGTGACAGGATCAGAAATTTTCCTTTTGCTAGGCATTAAGAAAATAAATGCCTGATCTAGAAGATGCTGGTAAACTTTACCAGGCTGGTACAATTTAGCCTGATGCGAGAAGGCTATCTGCATTTCATGTGGAACAATTTGGCTTTTAATACCATTTTCCCCTACTCTTCTTGACATGGTAAGCAAGGGGATCCCCAGCACTCCTTGTCCTCAACCCACATCTCTCACAGCACTGCACAGTAGCCGCCAGTACAACTGACTAAGCCAAACTGTAATCATCTTGCCTCCCTCCTGTGCAGCCAAAATCACCTTCCCTCTCTTCCCTTGCTGGTATTCAGAGCACCTTACAGCTATCAGTCTGCACAGCTGCAGCCTAGGATACTCCACTGAACCCAGGTGCTACAGACATGACCTGTGATAGACATGGAGGAGAAGCCTCTGCCATATCTCCAAGCTCAAAAAAATCCAAGTGTTTCGACTTATAAAATAAATCAGATCACCTGCCTGGGCTGATGGAGTATAAACCCAGCAAGTCTAAGTAGGCTGGAACATGCTGCATTAGAGCTTGAATAATGTGCAGTTTTCTTTTTAACTATTGTTTTTAGATAAGCAATGTCATAATAAATAGACCTAGGGAGAAGTGCTCGTTTTTCAGCTGCAGAGAAACATTCCAAATGAGCGTTTTCTGTTTGACAGCCCTTCTCTCCCACTCTCTTCATGCACCTTACCTCCCTCCCCCCTTCACACCAAACTTTTTTTTCAAAATAAACATTCCTTCATTCCATTACCATTATACATCCTTTGTATATGCAGGTCAAGCACATAGGAAGGACTGGAAGAGACCTATGGGCTACGGACATCAATGCCCTGCTGTCACATGGACCTCTTCATAAATATATCATGCTTCATCTTTTTTCTCGGTTTTTCTCCGGATTGGAAACCCACTTCAGGGCCTCCCCGCTCTAACAGGAGCCTCTTTAATTCCAAGCTACACTGTTTTCCTCACTTGTTTTTTGTGCTAGCGTTATCTTTCAGTTGTAATGCCATTTCACCCTCGATGAATAGACATTTGGAGCATTTCTATTTGCTCTCGATCTGCCACTTTGCTAAATTAAAAGGACATAAGCCCTTCCTACATGACACATTCTCCATTCCCTTGATTTTCCAGCCTGCCCGGTAGGCCCTTCTCCCTATCAGTCCCATTTTCAATTAAGTTTCTTGAACACAGGTGACCAGGTCTGTACTCACTATTCCAGGTGAGGTCTCTTCAGTGCCTTGTATAATGGCAGCAATACTTCCCTATCTCTGCCGCAAATGCCTCTCCTGACACGTCCCAGATCACATTTGTCTTTTTCTTGGCTGTCTCCTGCTGGCACGCTGAGCCCAGCTGGACCCCCAGCTCCTTCTCCTCCTCCGTCATTTCCAGCTGATGAGCACCTGTGAAACTTGGTAAAGCAGAAGGGTCAGCTAGACAGAGGCCTGCTCCTACTGCATTCTCTTTATTTAAGACTGCTCAGAGGAAGAAAGAGGCATAAATGGGTCTGTAACAGCTGTCACAGCAGTTGTTACAGCCAGCCAAACCTTGTGAACGCTTTCCATTCCCATTCGCTGATCAAGACCGAGCCACAAGCAACAGTACCTCTTGAGAGCTGAACACCACCTTCAGGAAGGTTCTCAGTGTGGGAGGAAGGAGTGAGAAAATAGCAGCAGAGTCACACACAATCCCAGAAAACTCTAGAATTGTTATGACGTAGAGAAGCTGTTCTGATTGTTTCTTAGAAGCCTGAATGAAATAAGCTAATTTACAAGAAGGGTGGGACTTTTTTTTAATCAAAGAGGTGTGCATATGTAAATAGCAGGATGACATTAATGTTGCTCTGGAAAAAAATATTTTCGGTGAAATACTATCATGACTGTCCACGCTTGGGAAATTATATATAAAACGAGCAGATGTTTTTGTATAATATTGCTTCATGTGTTGGAGAGGAGAAAGCCTGGTAACTATCCCCATTCTTTCGGTGTCACTATTTTTTGTAAGATGGCCAGCCATGCCATCATTAATATCACAAGAGCATTCATGTTTGTCTATTCTAAAATGAAGGTAAATTGGACTTCATACCTAATACCTTAAAGCCATGCTGAAACACAAGGAAGTCTATTATCTTTATACCATGTACTTTAGGATTTTTTTTCTCCCCACTCCAGCAGAAGACTGACAGTTTATAATGCAGCAGTGCAACTGCCTCATTTGCATTTACAGTGCTTGATAAGGGGCTGCAATGCTTGATTCCCCAGAGATCCTCCTTATTCTTTCCCCAACAGAAAATGTCTCCCTGCGTTTCAGTACAGCTGTGAAAATTTTTCTAAATAACGGATAGCTAGCCTTTAGATAAAGCCTTCCATGCAAAGGAACATAAAAACACTTTACACAGGGCTCAGGCAAATCATTTCACTACATGCCAGGCAGCACGGAGCAGAGCGTGGAATCAGAAGTGGAGCAGCCCATTCCGCATGGTACCTCCTGCCTGTGGCCCTGGGACCTGATTCATCCCTATGCACCATTTCTTGCATCAAACACATCCTAAATTACAATAATAAAATCAAGACAGACTTGTTGAAACCCCTCAAAGTTTCCCTAAGCCATACTGGAGAGACATCCAAATGCATTCAAATATACTGCCAAAAATCCATGTTGCTTTTGCTCAGGAAATGAGGCAACACCTTTGACCGTCAAGTCATGCTTATTTTTTCACGTCAATAGCACTAAAACCTGGCCATTAATAGCAGCTATATCACCTATCTCAATTTACAGAATTACTGTGAATTGTGCCACAGCACATTTGTTATAAAATTCTTCAAGAATAATGACAATAAAACCAAGACAATTACTCCCCCAAGCACTAGCATTGGGGTACTTTTTTAAAGAACAGATTTGATTGAAAGGTAAAGATTAGCTTTAAATTCCTCCACCCCTTCTTCTATTTGAATATGAAAAGAAGGTGTAATACAGATGCTTACCTTGATATGACATTAAAAGACAGTTTGGGTCAATATAATTACTGTAGAACAGCAGATTTTTTTAAAAATTCCTCAAATATTTGTACTTACTGATTTTACCCTTCAGATGCATTTTAACATTCTGGGGTAATCGGCGAAGTCCAAACCACAGATGCAGAAGTAACTAGAAGACAGTCCCCTTAATGTGTATACTATGCATACAATATCATAATTGCCCCCAAAACAAGAAAAAATGGATTTCTGCAACAACATTTTAGAATGTAACCATGTGAGTTAAAGTGACCCCCCAAAAGAGCTTCTTTGCACTTGAAGGCAGGTTTATGGACATGTTGTAAATGTCAGACTACACCATTTTTAATAATAAAAAAAAGATACTATAATACCGTTTCCTTGTAACCAGGACAGAAAATCATTTGGTAAGAGTAAGAACATTTATTGGTTTTGACATAAAAATTTCTTGCTGTGAGGTGGAAACGCTGTACTCCAAATACCAGAAGAAACGTGAAATCTCAAGGGTTATGTTCAGTAACTCTCGGTTCAAAAGCAGACGTGGCAGGTGCATTATTTAAGAGCTTGTCAGAGATGATCTTCTACAGCACGCTACTCCAGAATTCATCTCCTGCTATGCCTGGGAAGGGTATTCTCATGTAAATACATGGCAGAACTGGCTGGCTGCACAGCAAGCCCATACTGCCCAACCCTCTTCAGTACCACTGTGGTCACTATGACACATTAATCTCAGAAAAAGTCTTCAGTACCCAATGCAACTACTCCTCCCACATACCCCACATTTGAGCAGTTCTTTGGCTGAGCTCTTCAGAGTGCAGTTGATCTGAAAAATGCGAAGTGACATTTTTCTCAGTAGCCATACTTGATGTTCTAAAGCATATTTTGTATTGTTGTATTCAGTGCTAATTTGGTGCCACAAAGATGCAGTATATTCCATGTAAATGAGCCAGTTTCAGGCCCAGCCACTGCTTTGAATTTCCTGACTCCTGCACATACAAAAACTTGAGCATATTTTATTTAACGATTTTATTTTTTGCTATTCATTCTTTCAGAGCATAAATCCTTGGGAAGAAGTAAGTCACATCACATTTCAGTAGGAATGACCACAAAAAGACATGCTAGTAGGAGAGGCTCAAAGGACCAAAAAAACCCAAGCCAAATGGGTTGATTTGGTTTCCTCTATTCCTGTAGCACTGAGCTAGATTTTCAGTTGTTTAAGTCATTGCTGTCTTCAGCACAGATGAGCTCATTTGTTCACAGGATATGACCTTTGTTTCTGTAGAAGATACTCCAGACATATGTAGGCCTGCACAGATACCTCCCTGTTTCTCTTACACACCTATCAACATTTCAGGAAGAATGAATTTTCTATGTGTTTCAAGTGTCAGAGTAAAAACAAGCACAAAATCTAATTTGAACTATTCCAGTGCAGAATTAAAAATCTTTCATACAGGAAAATCACAGCCTGTAAAATATATATTTTTTTACTCTTTATGTAACTGAGTAAAAAGAAATGAGAGAAAAACAACTTTCAGCTAAGAACAAGCAGGAGAAATACAATTTTAAATTGCATATTTTTAGAAAATACTATTTTGATGGAAAGTGCTCCCATTAAACATGTCTCTACTGGCCAGTCAAAAAGGATACAAAGATTAGAAAGAAATAGCTTTTCTAATGTATCGTTGCACTAAACTACATTTGAGAGGGGAAGAAAAATACAGAGAAAGCAGTGGCTGTACCTTGAATATGGAGTATGCTGGCCACACGTTTGTGGCACAAAAAACACCTCCAACAAAGCATTTTGCACAAAGTTGTGCTCTGCAATGGTACTAAAGTATAAAAAAGGAAGGTGACCCTATGTATGCTTAACTGAAAAACAGAAGGTAGCTCTGTAACTTCTCTCACTTGCACTGAGCCCTGAAGGGGAAAAAAAATTAGGATGATTACATATTTAACTACAGTAATCCTGGATTAAAGCATTTAATTCCTAGACTGTTTACAAGCCATCAATACAAACACTAATAAGCAGATATATGGCAGGCTGCTTTAAAAGTGTATTACTTTGCTGTCAAAACTAGCTCTGGTACAAATTCAGGAGTATGCAATGTTTTATTCTTTTTAAAAGAAGGCTTTATCTTAGGGGGTTTAAGTAATCTCTTATGCCTGAAGTACTACATAAAAATATAACATCCTCTGCAAACATTAAGTAGGTGGTTTCTCTTTTGTTAGCAAATGCAGTACACCCTAGCCTTTTAAATTTTTGAATGCCTTTGAAAATAAAAGGTGTCTCCAATATAATATTTATAACAGGTAAATTATATCTCTTCAGACAAGAGTAACAATTAAGAGAAAGCATCTGTACCATGTTTACCTTTATGAAGCGTTATTGTACTAAGTAGCACGGAACCTCAATACAAGTGAAAACCTAGATTATTCTGGGGGCCATCTGGAAAACTCTTCACCGTTAACTCTAAGGAAACGGATAGCTGTGAGGGAAACTTGCCTCTACACCCTCCTCCATCAACAACTATTACCCAGTCACTCACAGTACAAGTCAATGTACATCAGCATATGCCTTGTATTGTCATTTCACAAAAAACAACCAATTTCTCAGCCTGGGTTCACACACTGCCAGTCACACCACAGCAGAACAGGCTCCCATGCCTGGAAATTTCCAACATGTACAATGTTGCTTTCCAGAAATGGGTTACCCAAGAAAGATCTAATTCCAATTTGCTCTTGGATTTTTTCCGTTTCTCCTATTATGAATAGCACAATTCCTCCCACCCCTTCCTTACCACCTCCCCCAATAGCATGTAAATTAATTTCCCCTACTTCACTTTAACCCGTGTCTCAACTCAATGGAAGCTGGGTTAAATTCTTGATCTAAACTCAACCGTAGTCAAGAGAAGCCCTTCCATGGGCATGAACAATTTTTAGCTCTGGATGGGGAAACCCAGGTGTGATGCTGCAGTGCAACACCACTCCGCATGTCCTGCTGAGCTCTGCATACTTCAGCAGGCACATAGTCCCCAGTTTCACTCCCTCCCAGGTATGGGAAAACGTAAAGACTTGTGCCAGACCAGAAACTACACAAATGGGAGATGGCAAAGCCTTGTGGCTGATGCCTCCAAGAGCTCAGAATCATTGCAGTCAGGTAACTTGGGAAACTATAAGTACAATGATTTTGCTTGCTTGGAGAAATTTTGTGAAATTCTACATTGCCTGTGAGTAACAAAACCACAAAGTATCTGCAGTGGCATGCTCTGCTATTGAATGCCTGTTGTCACTACAGACAGCGTTCAGCACACATAACCAAGACTATCACATACAAAAAGAATCAGGGAGAGGGAAAAAAAATAGAAAAATTCATCTTAGAAGTTACTTATGTTTAATGCTTAAAAGTCTGAATGCACAAACAATAATCTACCATTATAGAAGTACTGGTGGTCAATACAATGCATTAGAACTATGTACAATGACACAGTTTAGTATCAAAATCTTTCTACAATGTAGAGTATTACGAAACTGTTAATGACATCAAACACTAAGCACTTAAGACACCATTTTTTGCTACCACATTTGGAACTTCAATGAACAGTCCATTTTAACTTGCAGCATCAATCCATTTCTAGTATGAAATTAAGTAATTTTCTACTTATACAATAAGATTTATCTACACGGGTCTTTTGATTTTGATCCATAGCAGCAAAGGCACTGTACATCAGCAGATCCACAGACTTAAAGATTTTTTTTAAAGCATTCAAAAAAAAAGTCACAGATCATAGTTTAACAGCAACAACAACAACATAAAAAGATAACACGTTGTCTCTGGCACAATGGCTCAGTCTGTGTCCGTTTTAGGGACATCCAATCAAGACTTGGATTGAACTGCTGGCGAACAAAGCAAGTCCTTATCCCAGTGAGAATCCATTCCTTTTTGTATGTCGGAATGAGTACTCTTGTAAATCCTACCTCAGAGGTCATTGCTTTTGTAGTTTGTATATTGGTAGGCATCCATTCTTATTTCAGTGCAGTTTCCAAAGAACATATCAAATATTTTTCATAATCTCTTGTAATTGAAAAATTGCCCAAAGACACATATCCCCATTTTCAAGGAAACATTGCAAAAGTTTCCAGAAGTAACAAAGGTGATTCTTTGAGGCAACTTATTGTACTCTCTACAATATAACAAAGAGAGGTGTTTATATTAAAAAACCTAGCTTGACACCAAAATGCTTTATGTTTATCAACAGAAGAGCATTGAGAACAAATCTGTACACAAGATGCTATATTAACATTGCAAATATATAAATTAGCACATTCTTACTTAAAGTGAATTTAATTTAGATGTGAACTGAATTTGCCATTCATCACAGGCATGTAGATTACTGGCTACAGTTTGCAATTTCCTAATTTTCCAAGACTGTCTAAAATAGTTAAGATACAGCATCTTCCCACCAAATAATTATACTGTAATAACACTTAGAGGTCTCATCCAAGAACAGGACTAAAAAATATAACAAAGTTTATTTCTTTAAATAGAAACTACAAGTCTATTTAGTGTAACTTTAATTATTTCCTGAACATCCTTCTCCAAGATCCCCAATTTATCCACCTGCAAAAACACAAAGTATACAATGCACATTTTAAACTAAAGCCGGGCCAGACAGCTTTATTTAGTCAGTTCATTGTTAGAAAGCCTTCTTTAAACAAAATAAATACGTTACAGCTATAATACATAATTAAAGAGCCAAGTTCACTGTTAAGTATGCTTATTCCATCTTCTTCCAAGTAGGTATCTGACAATTTGGTATCACAAGTTCTTAATGAGCATTCACAAATCAATAGCAAGTAAAGAAGGTAAAAATAAATTCAACGACTGTGATGAGCATTTAAGATCTCAGTTTAGAAAGAAAAAAACAAAAAAAGGAATATACAGCAAAGTGCTAGGAGAAGGAGTTCTGTCTGCATTCCAATTTGTCTCTAATAAATAACTTCATAGACTGTAGCTTTCTTGTCCCCAGAGCCAGTGACAATGTATTTGTCATCCACAGAGATATCACAGCTAAGCACAGATGAGGATTCTTTGGACTACAAGAAAAAAAAAAAGAAAAAAAAAAAGGAAGAAAGAAAATTATGTCTTTCCGATCCTTCAGTCCAGAAGGACTTGAAGATTAATTGGAAGAGTTTACACCAAAAGCTCATTTAAATAACAGTACTGTAGTGGCAGCTTTTCCTACAAGACTTTCTCCAAACTTGTTCTACTAAGGTTCTACAGCAAAAAAAAAACAGTAGCAGAAAGTGAATGTTACAAACCTACAGATAATCCATCAATCAAACAAAAAGCAGTCCTTTCTGTACACTTTATGAGCATTTATTGATATTTTATATGTTAGCTTTTGTATAAAAATGTATAAAAAGTCACCTTCTTGTTCTTCCCTTCCTTTTTTTGTTGTAAGCCAGAAATCCGTATGGAGAAGCACCACAAAAGCCCTACCCATCCACAGGTATGAAACAAAGAGCATCCACAGAAGTAACTGCATCTTCTCCTACTGCCTCCTCAACACAGAAGTCTTACACAAAGGAATTTCTAGTATTAGGGAGGATGCACATATGAAAAGACACAGTGGTGTTATTGGATGTGCAAGTGTACAGCACGTGAACGGGAGACAGGATACACCAGGATGCAGTAGCTCTGTCTCTCCCGGCTTTTCTGCCTTTTCTGGGATGATGTGTATTGTCACATTCCACTTGCTGTTTTAGTGCATGTTTTCTTTACATATGCCCACATTCTTTTCTGTCTGTCTCTGCTAGAGCTAAACACTTCCCAATAATGCTGGGATTTTGCCAAGAAACCTCTGCTGCACTGTGCAGGAAGTTTCTTTCTCTACCCCTCATTAAGAAAGCTGCTCTGGGCTTTTAACATCACTTTAAAGGACGATGTGTTCTTGTTAGGACAATTCGGGCTCTCTGTGGGAGGCAGTTCCAGAGCTGATTAGCCTCCACTAAGAAAACTCAGACCCCAGCTTTCTCATGTCAAGGCAAACTGTGCTGTCCCCAAAGGCAGAGACAAGGCAGGTATCAGTATGGATGAGACCTGACCATTTAAACCAGGATACCAGTTAACTTCATTCTCAAAAAATTTGCAGTCTAGAGGTGCCTGAAGAGAAGGACATGCCAAAAATTGCACTTGCTTTTAATGGCTCTGAAGTGCCATTAACATTGGGCACAGAGGCACTAAAGACTATACAAAGGTTACAACTTCCAGTCGCGCTCCGCAGGGCTCCTCCGTAAGGATACAGTCTTCAGTTCAGGAGTCTGCCTGTCCATCCACTAACTTTACGCACCTCACCCAAGAAAAATACACCTGTTGACTATGACTTTCACTGTTTTAGCTACCTTTTTGACCTTCAGTGAATGCTCACCTAACACCACAACCTGGGTACTGTAGTACAGCTAGACACACAAGAAGGTAAGAAAGAAGGGTATTAAAAACAATTTTGGATTAAAGGGCTACTTTATTGTAAGAGCTAAATCACTCAAATGTTAGAAAAGGACAAAAGCGCATCCCTCTTTAATTGCAGACAAAGTCTTAAAGGAACATAGTAATTACCCAAGAATTTTCATTTAAAAACTCTTTAAGCTAATGACAGATCCTGAGATGTGCAATTCTACTGCACTGTAATGTATGTGGAAAATATATTTTAGGAGATTATTACCTGGAATATACTGGCTCCATAAGGTGTTCTCCAGGCGTTAAGAAGATTATCTTTTCCAGTGCTTACAAACCATTTGCCTGCAACAGATTGTTTAAGTGTTTCATTTTGTCTTCAAGGAATGTACCCCAAGAAACAGATTGATCATAAAAACAATGCATTCACACACTAATGGAAAACACACCCAAAGAACAATCACATTTTCATCAGGTTGCACTACGATGTTCAATCACAACATAAGCAGTTCACAGAAAAAGGCAGTCATATAGAACTTTTAAAATAATTTTGATACTTAAATTTAACAGCGAATTTTTAACTATTCCCCTATTTTCATTTAAAGGTAATCTTGAAGGAATTTCTCAGGAGGGAAAAGACTGGCATAGAAAGATTTGCTTACCACAGTGAGCAAATTTGAGTGACAACACACAGCTCTCGTGAAGATGTAGCTGATACTTGTCCGGCTTAGTAACATGCAGCACCTCGACATTACTGTTCTCCATTCCTACTGCCAACCACTCACCAGTTGGACAATAGCCCAGTGAGAAGATCTGGAATTAACACAGCACATGCTTCAAACAGTAAAGGAATGAGCTTGAGATATTCAAACCCTACTCCTGCTACACTATTAACACTATGCAAAAACACATTTTGGTCTACTACAGTTTTAAAAACAAGATAATCCCATTACTATAGTAATCGAGATAAATTAGTTCATGTAAACAAAGCTCAATTAAAACTGTAATAGCAAAGCAATGAATCACGCTATAAAAGTTAATATCCTAGCTTATCTGACAGCATTTTAAAATATTTTCGTAAAATATTTTTGAACAAGAATCTACAGAACCAGGAACAGATTGCACACAGGAATGCTTTAATCTGGCAATTCTTTTATAAAAAGGATTCTCCACTACTCTCATGGGAGAAGCACTAATCTATCAAATAGTCATAATCCAGAAAGATGTTTAGCT
>VXAK01025613.1:63699-78375 GCA_013399435.1 Arenaria interpres | reverse complement strand
AAAAAGAAAAAGTGTGAGACTAAGTGAAAAATTCTTTGGAGTTCTCTTTGAGCCTGCTTTTTTTTTTGCCTTAAAATAAAACCAAAAACCAGAAGTACTTGTTTCAGAAAACCATGACAGATTTTTCTTAACATGCCAAAGCTTCTGAGATTGAACCTGTGATGTGAAGTCATGTTGCTGTAGCTGTCTCCCTTCTCTGAGATCCCAGGACCTGACTGTATTGTCCAGGCCTCCCGTCCATAGTTTGGTGCCATCATTAGAAATGTCAATACAGCTCGCTCCATCCGTGTGGCCCTGAAATTGCCTGAAAATATTGAAGGAAGATACGCGCATTTTCACATTGGAAAGAGTTGGTTCTCAGCATGTAATACAAAATACCCCCTTTTTCTTTCAGTACCTGATATGCAGCCAACCATGTAAGTTTTATGATTAATTGACAAAGCAATCAGGCCAGACAGCTAAGCGCTAATTTGATTTCAAAAAGCACACTTTACAAGTCAGATACTCTGGGGATCTCTGCTGCTGACTGTGGGATACCCACTATTTGACTGAAAATACCCCACTCCCCACAAAAGAATGTAGCACGATCATCAAAATTCACTTAGTTTAAGAAGAATCTGCATGTCATCAACAAAGGCGGGAAAAAAAGAGCTTTCTAAATGGGAACATCAGGGAGTAAAAGCCTGCCGTTCCTGGCAATACCAGTATATTACATGTAACAGCATACAGTGCAGTGAGCAGAGCAGCTCTGCTGGTTCCTAGCTTATCGTACATCAGTGTTGAGCAACAGCCCACACTCCTAAGATGCTAAGCTTGCAATGCAGTAATTTACACACTTCTGTACCCCAGACATATCTGATGGAGCACCGATTAAAGAGACTGGAGTGTGACCACAGAATATTGCATGGAGACAAAGAAAACCATCTGTTCAAAGAACCTACATCAGCGTCAACACCAGCTGATCTTAGGAAATTATAGTTATGGGCTGCTCAACAGGCCTGGAATTATGAAACACTCTAAACCTATGAACAAATATATAGGCTTTTGTCAGGGTATTACTATGGCTATTGCCTCGCAATGAAATACTGGAAGCAGCTATGCAGACACCACGAAGAAAATAGCCTATGTACACAGAAGAGCACATAAGGGGGCACATAAGAGCCATGTCTAATTAACTCTTCACAACCCAACGATCCAGTTCTGTTGACCTACCTTACTAAAGTCTGGTTATGCAGATCCCACACTGCAATATTCCCATCGCTACAGCAAGAGAAGCAGACCTTGGAATCAGGGCTGATAGCGAGGGCATAGCAAGCCGGAGCAGAAGATGTCAGCTCTGCTTTGATGCGAGGAGTTGGAGCTGCCAGGTCCCAAATGGATAACGTGCTGGCTTCCCCACCAACAATCAGGGTGCGGCCGTCAGGGAGCAATCTGCAGGAACGGATGTAGTTATCTCTGTTCTGTGGAGACAGAAGCCATCAAGAGATTACTCATGAGGAAAGGAAAACAGCATTAACATGAGAGCAGAAATCCATAAAAGTATTGTATTCCCTCCTGGTTTTAATGAGCCATTTATACTTATGACAATGATAAAGTGTATTAATGCCAGAAAATTACATGACATTAGGGAAGTACTTAAACTTGATCTACAAAATTTAGTAGTGAGAGATATTTAATCTTAATTAGCATCAAAATGCAAAGACCTGAACCCAGCCCAAAACAATTCAAGATAGCTGTATTTGACAGCTTGGGTAGAAAGTTACATTTTCATACTCTGTTTATTTCAGCACATTAACCTCTCGGCATGGGGGAGTACCAAATTCCCTGCACACTCCCCACCCCCCTGTTCCAGTGAGACTTGCTGCCACCATCTAGGAGATGTCAGAGGAAAATATTTGGGCAATTTTCTTCATTTGTGTAGCAACTTGTGTAGCAATTCATTATATGTCTACATGTGCTGCACAGATCTCATTTTACTGCCTCCGTAACAAGCAACATCTTACCAAGAACTGGTAAATGACATGAGAAAAGCTGCTAACAATGGTTCATCTTGTTATCACACTCAAATAATTTGTGAATAACACTCAAGGATATTTTTAATTGTCACATTAAGACAGGGCAATGCATTCACACACATAGGCAGACACAAAATACGTGACACAATCTTCAAATATTCTCAGAGAACACAGCAGCAAGACAGCAATTTTTAGCATGATAGGATATCAAGCTTTAGGATTGCCAACAAATGTCAAAGTTTATAAACAATATTTGCTGTGCTGTCTTTGATCTTTCTCCCTACCAATACAATTTTAGGATATTAAAGATGTTTTCATTCATTGGGGGGAAAAAACCACAAGTATGACAAGGAACATACTTCAAACTCAGTTCTAAAAGGAACAACAAAATTATAAATGAAGCATCAAGCTCTGACACCAATGACAGCACTCAAATAGCCACTAGTTTTTTGTACCTTAAAGGTATCATTTCAATCTTAACACAGCCTGCTGTCTTATTCCGCTGTCGTATGCTGCTGTTCACTCACCAGGCAGTCCAGCTGAGAGACAGGGCTCTTGTTCCCCGGGTGGCTGATGTCCCAGACTTTGACGCACCCCTTCCCACCCGTGTACACGTGTCTCGTGGGGTTGCTGATGGTAACTGCACACACAACCTCCCCGTGGTTTAGAGTGTTGATCTGACGGGCATGGCGGGGGATTCCTGGACCGATGAGAGCATCAGGAGGGAAAGGAACCGGCTGCATCTGGCCATCTGCACTTACATGAAATGAGTATGCTCTGTGGGGGGAAGAAAAAGATTGGGGAGTGATTTATGAAGCTTTTCTTCAAGTCTATGTAGGAAAACAGAATTAAAGGTGTGCTTCGATGGCAGGCATCCATATTGTGCACTCAGCTCCTTTTGCAATCTTTTTAATCATGTGAAGCAGAAATTATTTATCTATAGCATGGCACTCCAAGCATAAACTTCACTACTCTTAATGTGGAAAGTCAAACACTGTCTACCAATCAAACGAGCATTTACAGCTCATGCAATTATGGTTTCTGGCATGAGTGAGAATACACAACACTACTCTTAAACTTGGGGCACAGGGAGACCACCACATGCAGAGAAGGGAAGGCAGGTCGGGTCAGGGCCTCCTGGAAGACAGAAATAGTTGGCTGGCTCCTGCAGACCATGGCAGGTAGCTGACTGCCAGGGGACACTTGGTTGTTCCCTTACTGACTCTAATGTGCAAACTTCAGCTGGACTGCTGCCATGCTGTCCTGTCTGCACTGCTGGTCCCATGACCCTCGAGCAAAACTGCCCACCACTGTACTTAAGGGTGCGGTGAAACCTCCACCGTGAAGCAGTTAAGTCCTCAAGGCATGGTTGCTGACATCTGACATGACAGACCAGCAAAAATGCCCTGGAATTTTTTTTCCTTCCTTTGGGCTTGCTGTCTTTTTTATTTTATTTTTTTTCATTTCTTTTTTTATTCCCCTTCCTCCATGTTTTTTTTTTTTTGTGTGTGTGTGGACCTGACATAACAAATACAAATCCCAATTTCTCTTGCCAGAATCAGGGCTCTCACTGAGAAAGAATGTGTTGTGTGACTGCCAGTTATGCCACTTGTGAATAACCTATCAACAGCTTCATCTCAAAATATTTCCCAGGGAGAACAGTTAGGTTGTGAAATTGTCTTGTTCTGAGATGCTACCTGACATATCACATCTATTACAAGAGCACAAACTTTATAAGAGGATTCACCTACACAGACCAAGGTATGCTTAATGGTAGGCTTTAATTTCCTTAGACCTAAAAAAATCATCATAGTACTGATAAAAAAAAACATTGTCACAGTGATGGGATGAGAAAAGATCATAGGAAAAGTCATTTAATAAGAATACTTAGGAAGATCACTTCCTTAATTGTTGCTTCAAAGTCACTGAAGAAGGCAGTCTTCAGAATCCAACTATTGAGTTTGTTATTTAAGATTCATAGTGCATTAACACTAGAACAATAATTTTCAGTGGGACAAAACGCAACTGAATTTTCACCTTTTTGCCCTATTCCCAGAGCTTTATATACTCTTCCTATCCTGCGCTCTGTTTCTTGTTCTCGCAGGTCTGAGTGACAGATCATATCATCATTCTACATTTTTTGACATTAAACACATTCAGGAAAGATAGCACAGATTTCTGTGGTTGTCAGAGGCAGCAAACTGCCTATATAAGTAGAATTAGATTTTGATTATCACTGCAGAAATCTGAAATATCCTCCTCATTATCTCCCTAATTCCTGTATGGTGCCGTAAGGTACTGAAAAAGGCAGCTGATGGTCACCTGAAATCTCTAACAAAACAAGTGGATCTTCATTATCATCTTTTCTGATTTCTGTATGCAGTCATTATCTGCAGAGCCGTGATACTTATACGAGCCAAAGTGATTTTTAGCATGCTTATAGGGAACATATTCAACAATTACAAAAATAAAGCTTAGATCTGGAGTGATCTCTGACTACATTACTCTCGCTCCATTCATTACTCCATACCAGCACATATGATTAAACTGTGGCTTTGTTGCTTGGTTTGGTTTTGTGGTTGTTAAGTGGTTGGGTTTTTTTTTCCACTCTGAGAACTAACACTGCATGTTGTTTATCCGAAGTACTCTAAATATCTTACAAATATCTGACACTATAAACACCTGGTGAGCATTTTTTTCTTCTTCTCACATTAGCTACCTTTTCTACCTATATATCGTACAATCCTCAGTGTTTTGATATATCTCCAAAGTGAAATAAGAGTTATTAGGGGCCAGATCCCCGATGTACCACATGCTGCCTGCTCCATTTCAACAGACACTCAACAGCGCGGAGAATTTACACAACTTTCGCTCTAAGGGAAAAGGAAGCGTAAATGAGAAAGCAAGAATCCTGAATGATAGCTGTGAAAAGTACTGCACTTAAGATGAAGAAAAATCAATGCAATCATGCTAAAACAACCACAGATTTCAAAGGTTTCAGGCCCTACGGCAGACAAATGACAGTTACATTTAAATGTTTAAAACAGTCATCAATACGTCAATAACACTCAAAAACCTTGGAGATGCACCACAATTGAACCAGTTTGATTTCAGTTTGCCTCACATTTTATTCCCCCTGTCTCTAAAATGGGTGAGATGCGAGCCGGGAGGTCTCCGCACTCCTGATATTGCCGTTTCTCAGACCACAGCAAGCAAAGCCTGGTAAAGCCCATCACCCTTCCTTCCTTCCGGGAGACCAACTCCACCGGCGATGAATTTGAACCCAGCTAATGTTTGAACATTACGGCAAGACATTTCTACGTGCATGATGCAGGTGTAGGATGAAGATCCGTCCTCCACAAAATTTTCAATGCAAGCAGCTGGTCCAGAAGCTGCTGCACACCAATTTCCATACTCGCCTTATGCAGCCAGCTAACATGGCAGCACAACTAGCCACAACTAGCAGGGAAGTCAACCTGAGGTCGTAACTAGTGTCTGACATCTGAAAGAGCTGGGCCTGGTTTATGATTTGTGTGACACATACGACAAGAGGAGTTACAGGCACTAGGACTGATTGCTTGTCACCACAATATGTTATTAATCCTGTGTGTCGACACGCTTACTGGCAGGTAAGAGTATACATTTACTCGCACATATGCAACCATGCGAGTACCCCCCAACCACTCCTCCACAAAAACGTTCATACATACGAGGGTGAGAGAAGGAATGGCACAAACATTGCCTGCCCTTCAAACTCTCCAGTATTAGCTGGTCACAGTTTACCACAATGTCACGCAACAAGTGGAAGCGGAGGACCCTTACATAAAATCTGGATCAATCTGGTTGGCATCACTTTTATTTTTCCCCCCTCTCTAACTCAAGAGGGATGTGAGCAAAGAGTTCTTCTTATCTGTAAATCTTTTTCCAAGGCTCACAACAAGCGAAGCCTGGTAGAGCAGGTCACCTTTTACAGTCAGTTCCATCAAGGATGAATTTTAACATTATGATACAAAAATTCTTTCCAGTATTTTCAATCAAAACATTTCAGTGCTCCTTTCTCTGCACATTGCTGTTTATTGCAGCTGGTAAGTTTGCAAGTAATTGCAAGGCTTTTGTGAACAAAGAAATCATTTTTTAAAACTGAGAAGCAGAGTTCAGTTCAGCATGGAAAGCCAAGATCTCCTTCCAGTTCACCTTTCCATATAAGAGCAACCAGTTAGATTCAGCATGTAACACCTTGAAGTTCAGCTCCTTTCCTTCTTCCATTTATTTCTGGCTCCTTTACCCTGTATCAACCAGTCCTTGTCAGCTGCTATTAGTCTTCAAAACAAATTTACAAACGCAACTTTAAGATTAAACAGTTTTTCTCCTGCCCTTGCCAAATAGCTATATTTATTTCCATTCACACAATAGTTTTCAGTAGCTAAGGGGAATTCCAACCAGCAAGGGAACGCAACTTCAACAGATGACTGACTTTTAAAGTTGAATGTTTGCTACTCACGGTTTTCCTCCTGGGATGCCTGTGAGATTGGGAGGGATGCCTGGGACTCGCATGTGATGATGTGGATCAAAACCAACCTATAGTTTTCCCCAAGCAGAAGAAAAAGGTGTATTAAAGATGGAGTTAGGCAAAGAAAGACTGCTTAATTCACGTTTTCCACAGCACAATCCCCAAATTACAAAAGACTGAACTAGATACAGGTCTTACATCTAATATAAACCGCTCTCAACACTTAATGCACTAGCAGCAAACACTTACCACCGGAGATCTCCCGTAAGCTGCTGCTGCTGCTGCTGCTGCAGCTGCTGCACTCATTTGAGGGGAAATATTGTGGAGACCGGCGTAGGCAGCTCCAGGGCTGGTTAGCTCCCCGTTCATACCAGCATGTGGCACAATCCCAAACGGAGTAGGATAAGGACACGGCACTGCCATAGGTGTCCTTAAACCTGAAGCTATTGAGGGGAAAAAAGAGAGAAGTCACACAGCCAGCCCAGTCTGGGTGAAGTATGGTTTTGCCAAACAGTAAAATATATATACATAAATATATATGTATGTATGTATGCACTGTATTAGATTGCTGAAGAACCTGCTCAGCATCCAGTTTAAGCAGCTGTAATATACTGCATCATCACTGTGGATTCAAAGATAGCCTGTTTCACACCATCAATATATACAGACACTAACCTAGTGGGTCCACACCTGGGGGTTTGCCAGGCACTGGCCTCAGTCCGGGAGTGGAGTTGCTGCCTGGAGTTGGGGCATCAGTCCGTGGAGTTGGGGTATTTGATTTAGACACAGGAGTGGTAGATTTCTCATTCTAATCACCAAAAAGGAAAAAGGAAGACAGCTGGTTAGTTATTTTACTTTAGCCAGTGGTTGGAAAGAGAGCCAACGACAACCACAGTGTGCGTGATTAGCGATATGTAGCTTTCAGGTTTGGGTTTCAACAGTCCCCAGCAATGAAGAGAAGCTGCAGAGACACTGAAAAAGACAGAATGGTTTTGGGAGCTTTCCTCATCAGGAGCATCCATATGATTCAGAATGAGGTCAATGACTGAAAATCACTGCCATCTGACAATTACATTGGCAGCATATGTGAAATTTGTTGGTAGTCTCACTCAGCTCATGGTGGACCCGCTCCCACTGTGATTATGAGTTTCTATGAGAGGCTGCTGCTGTGGGGAGCAGAGCAGAAAAAAAAGCCTGTAACTGACCAACAACTCATGCCCAAATGTAGTGCTGGAAACACAATATGGAGACAGTGATAGGTATAAAGTCAGGAACTGTGCAGTGACAAGCTTGTTCATCAGACAAACCACTGACTCCCAGGTCTGAACCTGTCATTCCATCCACCTTTCCTGAGCACTACATTTCTTTTTATTTATTTTATTTCTTTAAATAATCGCATACCCTGACCTGTGAAGAACTGAGAAGGGAGTGACTGTGCAGCTCAGGAAGGTGATTAATTGTGGTCACAAACAGGAAAGGAAAGAACACCCCCGACTTGCAGGCAGCTCTTTTTTTTGGCATTGTGATTTGTGATGCAAGTCAAGGAAGGCTCTTGTAAATGACAGATTACTTTTTAGATAGAAAATAAAAATTATTGTTGCTGTATATGGCCTGGTAATTCAAACAAAGCTAACAACCAAATTGCATCCAAGCAGGGAACTGAATTTGCTATAAACCACAGCACAGGAAAGCAGCTCAAGGAACCCCTGTGTACTCTTATTTATTCTCAGAATGACAGTTTTTCATATGGGGGAGGAGAAAAACATCTCTCAGCACAGCACATCTATCATCTACCCACACCACCAGTGAAAATAACCTCTTCCTATCCCAAAAAGAAAGGCTGTAGACTTTCTCCTCACTATTTTATTAAATCCCCTTGAAGAGATAAATTAAATGACTTTTAAATTGATGGTTCACAGGTCTTTACTGATAGCTGTGGACATCCGAATTGT
Source organism: Arenaria interpres (assembly GCA_013399435.1). NCBI lineage: Eukaryota > Metazoa > Chordata > Aves > Charadriiformes > Scolopacidae > Arenaria > Arenaria interpres. Next base: position 69,898 of record VXAK01025613.1, on the reverse strand, counting down.
GTCTAGACAGAAATCCAGTAAGCACTTGTTTCAGCGTATGATGATGGGTCAGGAGCATTTTGAAGCACTTACAAGGCTAAGTTCTTTGGATTTGGAGGAAGGAGTACTGCTGGAGGATGCAATAGACGCAGGACTAATCGGTGCATCTTTCTTCAGCAGTCGAGTCTTGTCCAAGCCATTCTCCCGTGGAGAGTGTGCTGGGCTCCCTCGGGGAGAGGAAGGATCCTAAACATCAGCAACGTGGATTAGTATAATAACTCCATACTAGACACTAGTGCTTGTCTTGAGCAATTCGCACTTTGGAATGAAGATCTGTCATAAAAAGTGACATCTTCCTTCAGTTCTTAATTGCTTTAACTGATAAAACTGTAAGATCAAGATGGATAATGAAAGACAACTTTTTTTTTTTTTAAAGAAAGTCTTAAAATTTGATGCTATTAACCAGGAAAAATAATGTTAAAATCTATGGATATTGAAATAGGCAAGTACATATCCTTTGTCAGGTGACAGATTGAAAAGGTTTGAGGCACTTGGAAGACCTGATAAAGTTCACAAATGAAGTCATGGCCAGAGTGAAAGAAAACACAGATACGGTTACAAGCTGCATCCTATCTGCTGTACTGTGCTGGCTTCACATATCTCAAGCGGACTTTGGGTTCATACAAGAAACAAAAAGGTTCTTTGTAGAAATAAGTGTTACAGAACTGATTTGCATTCTAAAGAAAGACAACCTGACTGGATTCCCGCAGGCATTCCAAGCTCCTTTATGGTAGCAAAGGCTGTAATCTTATTCATATACCCAAAATGCACAGAAACAAGTGAAGACAACCCTACCACCGCCACTCTAAGGGAGAAAAAACACCATTGTGTATACCTCATTGGAAACATCAACTACCAAGTTGTCATCGCTCTTTTCACCATCACTGTCCTGCAATGACAAGTCACAATGAGTTAAAAACATTCATTTAATATCCAAACATCTCTTAAATACTAAGAAACTATAAAGCAATGAAATGCAAGGCTGCTCACAACAATGCAACATAGCATTTACTTTTACCAAGCTTTATATGGTAATACAATTATAAAATTTAGGGCGTCTATTGGACTTCTTTCTTCTTAACATGTTGCCACAGCTATAGCATTCTTCCCAGTTTTCACACCAGTGAACAAGGACATAGGATAAAAATCCTCATCCAAAGTTGCGCTGGGCTACTTTGAAGCAGAGCCAAGCTAGAGTCCGGATCTACCAAGTCCCAGCCTAATTAATGCTCAGTCCTCTTGTCACATGCCTTGCAGGTGCTCTGTATTTATATTGTAAAAAACACTATCAATCCTAGACACTGAAATCTTCCACCCAGCACAGACGTCAGAGACAGGCAGTAAGAACCTGTTAAAAATTTGACCCTCAATTTTAAAACTAGTTATGCAGCAGGAATCAGGTGAAATTAGATGACCACTTAAGTTCAAAATGCACCATGTAGTCCATATACTCACGTAACGAGCTGCTATTTCCTTCTCTTCTGTTTTCTGTTTTTTACTCTCTGAAGAATAATCTGTTGAATTTCTGTGCTTTTCTGCTGTTCTGAAACTGGCTGAGGGAGATACAGAAGAGCTCTGCAGTCAGAAAAGAGATGAAGAAAACATCATCAGATGCTCATTCAAAACAGTGGTTCATTTGTCACTATCCCTCAAAACAATTTAGCCCAATAACATGATCTGGAGTTGTTCTCATGATAGCACTTTGGGTTTTAATCAGTGATAGCTACTCAGCAAGTGTCTTGTATTAAAAGTGCACAATGCATTGCAAGAGACAGATAAAGGCAATCAACTGATGGATCATAGTTTGTATCTGCAGTGTCAATGGGGTGAACGCAGAGCTTCTTGGGACCATTTTATGCCTACTGTGCATTGGCCTGGCTTTGGCTTGTTTCCTCTACAAATATACCGGGTTAAATCAATACTCCCAAAAGAGGTGGGGGTGGGTGTTTGCCTGTGTAAATCAAGAAGAACAAGGTGTCTCAAGGTAAATCACACTTCACCAAAGGTTTGAATGAAGATTTCTAGAAAAGGGAGAAGCAAGCTTATGAACAGTCCTGAAACAGTAAAGAATAGGGGAAAACACCTCATTTTATTTTGGCACCTTCTACTATTACAGGCTGTGCCTGCAATAGACAGAAACAACGCAGTGGCCCAGTCTCTTGGCATGCTGCAGCCCTGGCTTAGTAATGATCATTAAAGAGCACACGTATGGGACAGGAGAGAAAGGAAGCAATATGTACTTTACGCACTGTCATCTAACAGTTCTCCTCTACTCCTTTAAACAGGGCAGGCGACATTTATCAACTCCTACCGTATTTCCAAAGCTTGATGGAGCCTGTATCTTGGTGCACAAGAAAGGAAGTAATGAAAGATGCAAAGTTCCCTCTGGGATTGATTTTAGCAGCAGCTTTTGGACCTAATTCAAGAAAGCATTTAAGCATGCGCTGAACTTTATCTCACACTGAAGCCAATGGTTAAACATACATAAGTAAGGATCTGCTCGGGCATTTTGCAGAATTGGAGCTGACAGGAATGAAGATTAAAGTAATTCTCAGTTGAAACTCTGCCGATTGTTTCCATCTCTGGGTCATCCTTATATAAAGGGGTGGGAGGAACAACAACCAACAAAGTCATTACTGCCAGATTTTAGATCCCCCTATTCATCCAGAAACACTGGTTTCAGGGTTCTTCCTCCACGCGCCATGGGCAGCTGTTGTTCCGCATAAAACTGTACAACACAGCGATTTGGTTTTGGGGTTTTCAGTGCACACCTCCTTAGGTTTATTTTATAGCGGCTACCAGGAACACAAACCAAGAAATTAGCGTTTACATTGTGCAACTTCTGTTCCATTGCTATTACAGAATTTCTTCTATTCCTTAACTTATTACACAACAAATTTCTGGTAAAGATTAAGAACACTTAACCACAGAAGTTAAGCTGTGGTTGTTGCCCAAGTCACATGAGAGAACATTTCTCCCTGCTGGGACATCAGATCCTCCTCTCCACTTCTCTAAAATTTCCTATTTTTGTCAACAGCAGCTCAGATTAATGAGTGGTAGAATTTGTAAAGATCTTCCATCTTTTTGATCAGTAATTGTTAATTACCCTCTAAGTACACTGAGTGGAAATTAGTGCTGAACTCAGCCTGTGCCTTTCCCATTTGCTTGCCTGCCTCCCCTCCTCTCTTTCTCTCCCTGACAGTATAAAATAGGTAGACAAGGATTTCCCATCCTGAGCAAATACATATTAAAATACGTTCAGTGATTTAACTTTAATACAGCTAATTAATCACCTGTTATAGCAAATGACACAAACTAACAATGTTATTTTTTGCTTTGAAGAGACAACACATGTTAAGACATTTGGAGACAGTAGTGGCAGTAGGCACAGAAGCCCTTAAAATAAAGGCCAACTAAAAACGCAACATTAAATGAACTGATGGCTTGAAAAATGTATGTTTACTACAATGATATAGCATAGTCTTTTGCAAAAGACTGTAATAGTATGCTCCTATTACATTTATATTCATTTATAATTTGGGAGGCAGTCACTTGTAATGTGAATTCAATTCATTATTTCTCAACTTCACCCTACAAAAAGCAATTTGCTTTAAAATGAAGAAAAATAATCACCAGTAAACTACAAATTAGAGTGGTGTCTAAAGAATTAAAGTAAACTACTGCACTTATTTAAATAGAAATATTTATTTTCATAAATTTGAAACCATATAGTTCCATTTTTCACAATCTAGTTAGCTATGTGCTATAGATACCATTTTAATCTTTGATTTCACTGCTTAATAAAGTAATAAATTAAAGCTCCCTACTAAAATGAAAAAGCAGCTAATTATCACTAGCACATAAAGGATGAGCACCACATTGGGCACTGACAAATGGATCAGACCTGATACCCATATGAAAAGATTTTGCTGTGGTATCTCGCCTGACATTAGCAGAAAAGCAGAGACGACTTGCTTATTGACAGCAAGCAGAATCTCATTTCCCAAACTGAAATTTGGCCAGTGTACTAAGATCAATGCTTTGCATGAGTCTATTACTACAAATAAATCTGAACTTTATCACTTTTATCTGTCCTACCCCTTTCTTTGCATGGAGCCAGTCAATCTATACCCCTGCAGTACTAGCGTCTTTTGCCTTCAAAACTTAATGCATCTGCCACATAAAGATCTCTGACTTCATGGGATCTCTGGTGCTGGTGCTGACAGATCTAAATTTGCCTCTTACGCTAACTAAAAAAGATATGTCATGCACATAGCCAAAGAGCTGTGCTCTAGATCTTCGTATGGACCCAACACCTACTATTTTCAGTGTGCACGGGACAACACTATTATTACCCATACTGTGTTCCTACTATTGTTTGCAATAGCTTTTCAGCCTGTAAACACTTTTAAGGATCTATCTTCAGTGACAAACAACAGGACATAGCAATGTCCTCATGGCTTCCACTGACATCAGACGCCAACATATAATCCTGTACCCACCCACACCTTGGCTCCTGGATATGCATGTCTACATACTCCAAGAGACATCTGTAAAATTGCAGACTGTGCAAGAAAACCTCCATCGAAGCACACTGTTCAGCTGTCAGACTCTGCCCTGTTCCTTGATTAAAACATTGGTGTTCTCATAACAGCTGCCTTTAAGAAGCTGGAATAGGAGAGCTACTTAGAGAAATTAAGTGATTTAGCATTATGACTTGGCAGGCTGTAACTTAATGGGCCAGAGTCCTCATTTTAGTAACTACTAAAATTTATAGAGAAATAAAGTCCTTTCACACTGCTGTTTTCTTCAATAAAATGTGTTAATCTGCTAGATAGTAGCATTTTCCTACTAACAAACACTGAGTTTGCTCGCAGACAATCAGACACAGGAAAAAACGCTCTTTGGCGAAAAGTAGGTTACATTTAGTTTCTGTTTTAGTAAAACGTATCCGTTTTTCATATTCTGCTTAGGTAGAACATTTTTATGCATGTTAAATACACCACAAAATGCTGACAAAAAACAACTGAACATAAACATTTATAGAAAGGCGGAGCACTTTGCCTTGTTCACATAATTTGCTTAAGAAGTGGGACAGTGTGCTTCTAGCGCTGGACCCACTGTATTTTGCACCAGGCTGTAAAGCACGATATGCTACGCTTCAGCCTCTGTTTTGGGCAGCGCTGAGCACAGTGCTAACTGAAAAGATCTCCCACCACAAAGACCATGCTGTTTTCTCTCCAACATCGGCAGGACACTGCTCCTGCTGGAGTACAAGTGCCACACAGGCACAAATTAAATGAATGTAAAGAGGGCCATACAAGCCTCTCACACAGCTGTAAAATTCTCACCAGTAACGGGGCAAACATCAGCGTGCTTGCTATCTATTTGCAACCATTAATACTTCAGATTGCTAGGAAAAGAAAAAAAAAAAAAAAAATTCACTGCTTTACCCCAAACTTCCACTTGAAGTTACTTGCATTAATATAGATGACTCAGACTGTAACATGGCAGAAAAGAAATCAATATGGTCAGATTGTACAGCCATCCAACTGCTCTCAAATCCTGCAAGCTCCAACTCCCCATATGCTAGCTCCTGCAGATGAAGACCTGGCCTGAGCAGACGAAGTGATAATTAAATGAAATCAGTGTTAAAAGTAATGACTAGAGATGACAGGATGAAAAGCCCTCCCACATGATAAAGCTAGTACCTCTTTAAAGCATTCATGAATATGACCATTCCCCAGCGTACCCTTACTACTATGCCAAAATGATGTATTTGGAGTGTAATAATTAAAACAATAATTCCCAACAAAGTGGGAATTACGAGATAATTGACCATCCTGAAGTATTAAGCAAACTGCAGTAAAAGCCAAGGATGCTCAACGCTAAGGTCAATTACGGTATAATTATCTGAATGACATTATTGCTGTTATAAAGTCTGTTGAAAGTATAAAAGAAACTATTAAAATGGATACAATATGCAATGCAGGGAAACGACCAGGCAGTAACGCTGCTTGGTTGGCTGGTGCCAATGTTATAGATGGATGTACCAGCACCGGAGCTTGGACTCGGGCACTGCTCCAGGCTCTGGCTTGAACCACTGAGCTCCCTAAGACAAAACTGTGCTTAGATCAGAAACACAAAAAAAAAAAGAAAA
>VXAK01025613.1:27539-42793 GCA_013399435.1 Arenaria interpres | reverse complement strand
GGGGGGGGGGACGACACACCAAGCCCTCTGTGAAAAGCTGCTCGGTTAACTGCGGCGCTGTTTGTCTTTCTGTCTAAACACATTATATTCCCTCAGAGCCCTTAAGCCAGGGCTGCGCTCCGAGCACAGCCCTGGCACTTGCCACCCTTCCCTTCCCTTTGTCTGCTGGGCAGCCTCGCCGCGGCACAAAGAGCGCTCCCGTGACCCAGTTTACCGCGCCTGGAGTTTTCCCACACTTGGAACTTTGCAAAGGATTCGGAGGACTGAATCCAACGTGAAATCAAAGCGCTCCCAAAGCCCCACTCTCCCGCGGAGCTTGCCGTGCCAGCGCTGATCTATTATTTAGGAATTGCTCCTGGACAATCTCACGCTATCCGGAAGGCGGCTACTCGGTTTCAGCAGTGAACTGCTCGCTCCGGGAAGGTGCTGGGATGCTGGCCTACCGGGCAGAAAACGTCGTGTTTAGAAGAGCAATGCAAACCGCCTTTTCCCTGGCCTGAACCAGGAGGAGGACCGGGACCGGCACAGCTAGAGACAAAAGTTTCACACAGACAGCGGCCCGGCAAATCCAAAGCGCTGGAAGCGGTGGCAGGAAACGGGACGCTTCAGCTGAACTCCTTTCTTTGTAGAAATGGGTTAGGGGACCTTCATTATCTAAATCATACACTAAAGCGTAAATTTACACTTTATGAGCTATTCTAAAATCTGCCCTGCTTAATAATCTGTATCAGCAAGAAAACACTTTAAAGTGTCTCTCACAATTAAATCCAGGCACAACCTTGTATAAATCAAAATTTTGCTACCATATCAAAATGTTACACTGGGGCTGTATAACATTGCCCATATCCTCATTACATGCTACACTAATTACTACCAGCAGATTCAGAATTTTCTGCACATTAGAGGCTTTTAGAGGAGCTATAAAAAATTTCAGGCACCATTAATTTAAATTTGTATTGAAATTTTCTTTTGACAGATGGCCAAAAATTACTTACTATTTAGAGTACCAGAGCTGCCTGTTTGCACATTAGAAGAGGAAAGGGAAAAATTAAAAGCAAGAAAGAAATTTATGTCACGTTCATTACCTGTTAAATGTTAAGGAGCATTATCCTGCATGAATAAATTATTTCATACAAGCACACAGACTCCAGCTGCTGGCAACTGGCACGTTCTGGCTGACAAAAACCATCTCAAGTCACACAGCAGACAATCACAAAAAGCCTCTCTTAACCAGGAGCCACTTAAGGGAGGACAGATCGATCGAACAAGCAACTAACTGCTACTCTGGGCATCACTGAAAACATTTAAGGAAATTAGCAAACTATTTCACCTTGCAAAGCTGGCAGCGAGCCCTGTAATGCTGACACACAAGCCAACTCACAACCTGAACACCGTGCAAGACAAACATCCACTTATCATTTCAAAGTAAATTGGCACAAAGCAGGGACGCCCTCCTCTCCGTCTCAAAGCTGTATGAGTAACAGTGCCTTTGAATCACTCCCAGACAAAATCAGCCTTTTTGGTATAAACACTACCCAGAACACCCATGCCAGCATAAACACCCCAACATCCCACAGACATTGCAGAAACACTACTAGCTATTTTGTTTAAAAACAGCAATTGGCATATACTAGCAGTTCTCCTCATTCACTTTCTTGAGTGAAACCCTCCTGGCTCCAACTGTACAGGTATGCAAAACCCCTGAAGAAGCCAGGTGGGTTTATATTCCCACATTTAGGTATCTGCCTTGTACTCGTTTTTTTGGGTGCAGGAAAAAGGAAAATGGACTAAGCCTATCTGTTCACAGCAAACAGGGGGTGTTCTAGGGAAATCATCATTAATCTGCCCCCGGCCTCGCCGCATAAAGTGGTAATTCCAGTTTCTAGCCCTCATGACAAGGAAGCTGAAGTGAAATCCGACACGTTGTTGTCCTATGTCGGCAGATAGACAGCTTCAGTGCCTTCGCTGCTCACCGTAAAAACTGACAGTTCCTGTCAGCTCCTGGTTGTTATGCAAAGCCATGTGGGTAACAGCAAAACTGACAACCGTCGGCTCGGTTGCACTCGGCTGGGACGTGGCAGAGTTGCCTGTGGCAGCACGGGGAAGGATGCGGGACAAGTGCCCACCTGGAGCCGCCAGGGAAGCAAAGGTGTAGACCCCTGCATGGACGCCCTGGCCAGACAGGTCTCCGGCGGGAGCAAAGCCGGTGCCCAACACCAGCTCCTCCTGACGCCATCTAGGGCTCACCAGTAACGTCTGCCTGGCAAGCTCCTTGGTGACTAATACACCCCAAGACTCGTGCTGTAAACACCTCTTCTGCCATTTGTGCCAACACCAATAATAAATTACACCTTCCTAAAAAAAAGCACCACTAAAAACTTGACGAATTGGTTGTAAGTGCTCAATAAGGCGGGCACAGGTTTTGCCCTTTGCAAGGGAGGTGTAGACTCCGTTTCACACTCACCATCACCTAAAAAAGCCTTAATCTTACGCTCCTGCAAATTGTGGAAGGCACCGAGGCTCCCCTCTGTAACTCCACCCAGCTGCCCGGGGCCGGGTAGGTAACTGCATAGCTGGCAACAAGCAGGTCTGCTGCAAGCTGGGAAAGCAGAGCCATCCAGGAGAGGGCAGGACCGAAAGGCACCTCCCCACCTGCAGCATTAAAAGCCCAGGAGCCTCTGAGAGACTCTGGTGGCTATCCAGCACGGACTGGCATCCAGGCACAAACGCTGAATCGTAGTTGTATGCATGACTGAATGCTCAAGTTCACACGAGCCACAGGGTGCGCACGACATCTACTTACAAACGCTACCACGCACGGGATGGTGCACACACGTATGAGAGTGCGTGGGTCAGTCACATCCTGAAAGTTAACTTTTGGAAAAGGAAGGCAGGATTCTCATTGTTAAGTACCACCCTTGTTCGGGTAGGGGATGGCAGCTCACTCCTCTCAAACTGCTCTGGCAAGGACGGTGGGCAGCAGCCCACCCCTCCCCTGCAAGTGACAGAGCTCTCCTTCCATTAACTGCATTATTAGGATGTATCAGAATGAAGAGTTTACAGCCTCCAAATGACTTAAAACTACTGGCTAATTATTTCTGTCTCATAAGCTTGAGCAGAGACCCCGGGCAGCCCCTTCTTTATACCCAGGAACAGCCTCAATGCTGTTCCCCCGAACTCCCTGGGCGGCACGTCGCCTGCAATCCGAGCTGCCCCACTACTACACACTTTCTAAGCACGACACAGAGTCTACGCGGGGCTCTGCTCGTCAGCAGGAGCTTGACAACCCAGTTTCACTTCGCAACTTTTTCCACCACTCCGGGCCATACTTCAGAAAGAGCAGCACGCAGCTCTTTCAAGCCACCCTTTTACATCTGCGAAATGGAGTCCTACCTTGATGGAGTCTCTGTCTGCACGCAGAGCAGCCCCCGTGCGCAAGGAGGAGAGGAGGCGGTGGCAGGGGATGAGGAGGTGGGGGGAGAGAGAAAGAGAAAAGTACTAGTTAGTTTACATAAAATTATACATTTATCATACTCGGAAGAAAGAATCCTGATGTCTGTTAAATAATAAATTGCACAGATGTTAACTTTTCTGTACAGTTAATTATTAATACTGTACCGCCAGATTTGTAAAACTGGATTTCTAGCATTTGAACACAATTTCTGGCTACCGTTAGGTAATAAATACTAAGGCAATTAGCTAGGAATCTGTCTCCTTTTTTTTTTTTTTTGCCTCCCTCCTTTTTTATTTTTTTAAGAGGAGAGTTTCATGAAAATGAAAGAAGAAGAGAGAAAGGAACGAAGACACACACTCATCTGGCAGCACCTACCTCTTTGGTGATCGTTATCGTGGTGCTTCTTCTCGTCTTTAATTGGGAGGTGGGACTGCCCCCCCAGTGCACTGGACAGTGCCAGGAGACCGGCACTGCTGCCAATGGGAGGGATGGCTGGAGGCTGCAAGCCCGAGGGGTGCGGAGTGAGCGGCACGGGAAGACCATGTCCATGTGACAAATGCTGGGCCTGGAGTTGTTGCTGCTGTGAAAAACGAAACACAGATATTGAATTTGTTCGGGCAGCCGGGGGTTGCTGTCAATTGACCCTGCACATCGGATGTGATTGATTAGATCAACCAATGCATCTGATCAATTCGGATTATCAACTCACAAACGTACTGGTGTTTTTAAAATGTCCGTATGTTTGGACACAACACAATCAGTAAACTTCAGGCTGAATAAAAAGAGCAACAAAAAATTTTAATGAAATAAGAATAAAGGAAAGGAATAGGAATTTTACATTTTTGGTGAAATTTTTATTTCTCTGACAGTGATATTACATTTTACTCCTTCTAGCAGAAACGCACTACGTACATGTCTAATCAAAACATATGTAACTATAAAAGCAGTTATATAATGCAAAAAAAGAAAAAAGCTGAAAATTGAGAAAATTAGTGTTAAACAGTTCTCCCAGCGCTACTGCACAGCATGCAGTGAGAGTTAATTTGAAAGAGAAAACCTGAATTAACAATCCAGAAAAGGAAACTGGTTGCAGCCACCGTTTTAAGCCCTTTAAGTGTCCTCAGCGGTACTTGAGCAAATTACTAAAGAAAATCTAATGTAGCAAGGCTTGGGTCCTCCTGTAGGCTTGCTCAATAATGCTGAAATAATTGGGCACTCTGTGCACGTTTAGTGATGCTCGAATGAAAAGCTAGAGGCCTGCCCTTGTACTCTTCTCTAGCTGCTGACTCTGTGTTGTGACAGGTTTATTTGAGTGGGACTGTGATGCATGCACCAGTAACTGCACTGACAAGAGTTTAAAGTCATTTTTACCAGTACACTGGCAACACATAGAGAAAGCCCTTGAGAGGTTCGAATTGGAGTGCTTGACCTCAGCCAGGGCTGCAGCAAGTTCTGTGCTACGCTATACCCCACTATTGTGGGGTAGATCCACCGTTTGTTGCCACTTAATGGGAAGGCAGGGTGGGGGGGGAAACAACAAAACAAACAGGTGAAAAAGTTATGCTAAATATATCCCAAGAGAGATCTGTTCAGGTCTAAGACTTGCCCATTAACTGTCCACCTAATTTCTGTTCATACAGTAACCAGATTAGCACTGAAATTTCCTTTTTGTTTTCAGGCAGTCACTGCTCAAGATTCATGGTAAATTGAACCAGGAGTCCTCTAGGATTGCTCTCTCCCCACTGCAGGTCTGTATACAGAACAAATTAAAACTAAACTTGCTTTGAATGAAAACATTCCATTCTAAATTCCTAATTGTGAAGATTCCAGTCCTACTTTTGTTTGTTTTTCATTTGACCCTAAATTCACTTCCCACCTCACAACCCAGCTCTTCAATCAATCAAGACACAATCCATGTGGTGTTCACTTGATTTTTTTCCCTCCCCTCCCTAGCACGAATCTTTACATAAGGGTGAGCTGAAAGTAAAAAAAACTGGGAGTAACATACCACACGCTAGATAACTCGTGCGGCACACTGCACGCACGCCTCCCTCAGTACCCTCCCGGTGAAAGTACAGATCCTTCTCTTACTCTGGGAAATACAACCCAGCCAGGGGAATCAGTGGGAATCAGCAGTGGCACGAACATGTCATCCGACCCAGATCAGTGCCAGGAAACGGAGGGGAATGATCCAAAAGGAAGGTGAGGGGAAAAAAATAAATAAAAATGGTGGGAGGGGAAGAAGCACAAAAACCAAGGAAAACCAGAAAAAACCTTTTTCCAGGTGGAAGGGGGAAGGCTCAGTCCTTTCCTTGCTTGTGAACCTGAGTCATTCCAGCAGGTGCTCCTTCTTATAGCAAGTATTAAACACATTTTGCTTTTTTGATGCTCTTATGCAAGGATGCTTCTTTTCTCAGAATTTTAAATTTACTATAACAAAATGAAGCAAGAGCCAACAGCTTATTGTTTAGCTTCAGAGTCCGAATGGGGCTGCCTTACAGAAAGGGAACAATCTGGCATGCTTGATTTGGGGTAGGAGGAGGAGAGTGAGAGACTAAGAACAGGAATGGACAAAATAACCTGCGTTCTAGAGTCTAATTTTAAACAAGGAATTTCCCGTTCCTGTTCGAGAACATGCTATAAACCACTGCGAGAAGATATCTGCCTGAATCTAAATGTGGTTTGAAGCAAAGGCTTTGAGAAGAGCCTGAGAATATCAACAATGACAGAGCTTTCCACACGTTAACTATTTCACTGTCAACCAATGCGTACCAGGTAAGGGACACTCATTGCACAGTACTGTACAATCCGTACAGATCTGCCTACTGAACCTACACAATTTGCACTAAATTATCTCATCTGTGGATACAGGGTGATTTCCAAAGAGCTTGAATAAAACTGCACCACAAATTCAGTCCTCTTTTTTACTGCTGCTTTGTCAGGAATCTCTCTGCATAGCTCAGCAAGACAGCAGCACGGACCGCACCTTGGATGCGCCAAACATCATTAATGCCTCCCAGACATAATGCAGGCATTAAGAGTAATATGGGTAATGATACCTCAGTATCTAGTGACTTGAGGTCACCAAGAACAGCACGGCTGGCCCAGTCTCTCTGGGCCAAGGGCTGATGTGTTTTCACTGCAAGTGGAACTGCAGAGAGCTCTGAAAATAACTGGAGAGAGCAGGGAAAGAAACCCAACCCACAGCCTTCCTGCCATGGAGAACTTCTTCTGAAGAGATCAAGCTTCTCCATGGAAAATGATGGGAACATGAAATCTGGAAAACACATGCCCCCACATTCACAAGAGTATAATTCACTGATACGGCAGAAATTTGGTGCCATTTAGTCACATTCTAAGGCACAAAGAAAACAATTTGGTATGAAAACCAGACTGCTAAACAAATCTAAGCTAACACCCAAAATTTCCAATATAGCCCCACATGCCTGTGCCACAAAAACACGGACAATATTACGCATGTTGCTAGACTGGGGTGGGATAAAGAGTTCAACAACAGGAGGAGGGTCGTGGACTAGGATTGCATTGGTAGAGGAAAGGACTGTGAGGTCCTCCAACACAATAAGCAACATGGTATGGCAAAAGCCAGGCAGTGGCCCGAAAATAGAAGTGACAAGAATTCAAGTGAAACACTGGGCAGGCATTTGCTCTCAGAATATAAAAGAGCAAAAGTTTTTTAAAAAAGGGTATGATCACATAATTAAGCACTGCTTGCTAACAGGCATACTCGGAAAAGTAAAGACCAAATGACAGTGCATCTCTTAACTGCCATTTCCAGACACTTAAGATCTATTGCTACAGTGAAATGCCCGCAACATTCACAGCTTGGTTTTGCTTTTCCACTGCCCATGGGTGTCACTGTGAGCACCAGATTCTCAGGTGGCCTGTACACAGCTGCCTGGTTACAGGGAAACTTTTAAAAACATGGGCAATTCCTTAACCCAATCGGCATCAGGTTAGTGATAAAGTGGGGTAAAAAAAAATGTGGTCTCCCCTCATCATCAAAATGCCAAAGATATGGAGGAGTAAGACAACTGACAGATATTCTCCCCACACAGAAATATTCCACTGTGGAAGGAAGTTTACATTTGTTTCTGCCTGTACCATGAATTTAGATCATAAAATCTGACACAATTTAAAAACTTGCAAGGAAAGCCTGAAAATGAGCCAACGAAGCAACCACATAATTTTTTTGATGTTGCTGTAATGCTTTTACTTCCCACTCCTCCATCTTCTCTTTAATTTGTTATCCTTAGGCATGTTATTTATGAACTCTTAGCATGTGGTTAACTTTAGACAATCCCATCACAGTTGACTACAGTATGCGTAAAGTCAAGCATACATTTGCAGCATCAATGCAAAATAGGCAAAAACTTGCAAAGGCAGTACACCAGGCTTTATTATGCTGTAAATTTTCCAGAACTATTTAAAAATAAAACCGGCAACAGTTAGCTACCAAGAAATATGCCCTAGAAAATTGCAAAATAGATTGAAATGTTTTTAAGGAACATCCAACATAAAAAAATGTAAGAACATGGGTAACCCAGCAATCAGAAAGAAGCCAAAAAAGAAGACTGAGTTCTTTTTGGTAATAAGTTTTGGAAGATGATAATTTAAATTAGTTCTGTAGTAAAAACTGAAGTAAGTCTTTCAAGAAATAGTAACGCGTGTCAAATAAAAATAACATCTGGTTGCTACTGATCTGTTTGGGTTTTTATTAATTTTCTGTATATTCTTCTAGGTAGTCTACAGTAATGAGTAAAATAACTCCAAAGCCACATCTAACCAAATGGGTAAAAAGGCTTTGCAAAAGGTTCTTATCTGAGTATCACCAATTTTTACAACTGCAATTCTAAATATTGATGCTTAGTTTAATTCTTTTCCCAACACAACTTAAGAGATCAAATTTAAAGTAAAATGTGATAATAAACCCACTAACAAATTTGCTTCTAATGCTCTCTTGTTATAGTCAGCACATTCAAAGCCTATTTTCCTGGAAAAGATTCAAGTTTTTACTGGATACTTTCCAAGCAGCTCTGTGTCACGGTAATCTACCACTTTTCCTCTTACAGACCCCGAAAGCTCACAGCCATTATCCAAACAACCCGAACATACTCCTCTAACCTGAAGACACTTCTAACGTTAATAAACTAATGTCTCAAAAAGATATTTTATATCTATACACACGCGCGTGCACTACCCATACCTGCAATATTGCTGGGAAGGTACCGAAATAATCTGGATAGAATAGCCTCCGTGTTTGTTTGAAACTTGTTAGATAAGGCGATTGAATGCTCAGAGTGAGTCATTAGTAAAATAGCATACAGATACAACAGTAACCAAGATGAAGAGGAAATAAAGACATAAAAACAATGGCTCAAGAGTACACAGTATCAACGTCAATGGTTTGAAGACCAGCAAGAAATGGAAGTCCTTTGGCACACACAGCTACGAGTGTGCTTAAGATGATAGGAATTTTTCTCTCTCATGCCTGTTCACACCCCTGACATGATGTGCACTGTTTGTACTTCCTTTGTACGGTTCTCTCTTTGCTGGCATACCGTTACAGAAAAGGGTTTTCTGATGTTAAGAAAAACACAGCAAAACAGCCTACAAAGAGTCATGCAGCAGTTCCTCCAGTGGAATGGTCCCGGAGCTATATGCATACATATCAAATGACTGGTTAACGGTAAAGAGACTGTGGTACAGATGTAGGGTAGAGAGAGATCTCATTTTGTAGAGGAACGTGCCCCATGTGAAAGAAAGGTATCAGAGGTTGGTGGGAACTTTAAACACTCATACGCAGCTGATCTACTGGAAAACACAGACATTGTTTCTCTTCACAAAGGGGAATGAATGCACAGGTTAGACAAAATCTAGGAAAAAGACTGAAGAGTAATAAAAAAGCAAAGAGAATAAGGATGAGATCAATAATAATATTTTTTAAAAACTAAAAAGAAAAAGGCAAATGGCAAGCTTCTTACTCTCTGAGAATCAGTAATTTCTGCCTTTGAGGATGCTGATTCTACAGGAGAAATGCAAGCTCCACTGAGAGAACTATGGGGGGAAGGAAAAAAAATCAATAGCTGTCATTAATCAAAAGGGGAGCATTTAGAACTCCTACATAAATAACAAAGAAACGATCAGAATCATACCTCTACAAATTGCCTCAAAGATCTTTTAAGTGATCTAGGAACAAAAAGTCATCTCCCGAATCATATTGTGGGATGAAAGGCAATATATGCAGAGCACATTTCCGTTCTTAATCATATATATAGGAACATCTGTCAGGATACATGTTTCACTATTTGTCCTCCCTTCCCCCCCATGACTATTTTTCACTCAGTGAAACAGCGTAGACAAGAGGACGAAAGTAACAAGAAAATTAATACAACCCAGTAGCAAATAAAAGATTTGCGGTAAAAAAGACCAGTATTTTAACAAAGGAAAAACCTAGCCCCCTGCAAAAGGTCAAGGGCACCTTCCGCCAGAATCTTGGAGTTCAGTAGTTCCTTCTGCTTGCAGGACTCTTCTCCATCTTAATTTCAGACTGGGCACAGAGGGAGGAGCAATCAGGCTCTTTAGTATCACTTTCTATTATCATTTAATAAAGGGCAGAAATTCTTACATATATCATGCCACTTAAGCTCTCTCCTCCTTCCTTCTCCCCTACCAATTGTTAGTTAAGAAAAAGAAGATCCACATCTCCTGCAAGAGAACGCAGAAAGCATCAAATCCAGGTTCGTTCAAGGTCTTGCCATACAGAGTACCAGTGGCGTGAAACATGCCGCACATAGCAAACCTCAACTTCAAAACCTTTTCACAAAGACCAATGCAGAGAAAAGAGTAGTGATGGCAGTGTGTCTTCTATTACAGATGATAAGATGGCAAAAATCAGCTCTGGATGGGCAGGTGCACATTGGTTCAAGTATCTTATTTACCAAGTGCTCCACTCATGTCCTACCCACGGACACTGGGAAGACATTTCCTCTCCTCTGGACTGACACTAGGAAAAGACCTTGTGACCTGTTGAATCTTGATCCTTTTCTTTAGAATTAGAAAATGAGAGCAATGCCTATGCTTTTCCCAGCAGAGTCCTAAATAAGCTTCTTATAGGGCCCTCACATTAAAATGTTTCTGAAACCTTAGGCTACATAAACATGACTAAAAAGTGAAAAAAGTACCGTCCAGAATCTATAATGAATCAAAGCTAGAAAAAAAGTTAAATAATGCCACTGGTCACAGAGAGACTCGAGTTTCTAAATCTATAAGCAATTCTACCACTAGAGCTTTTAATGTGGCAACTATAATTCACTTGTAAGCTTCCTCACAAGGTATAATCTAAGAGCCTCGTAGTCTTAGCATAAAAGAGATGCATGTTACGCATATCACACATGCATTTCTCTAACGCATCTTTCAAAGTCATCCCTTAGCAAGTCAGATCTCTGGATCGCAATTACTGAGAAGCACGGGCTCCATACCTCAGTAAGTGCTAACACTGTTTAGTCATGCTTACAACACACAAACTGTGTTACACTTCAGCAAATTGTCTTTGCTTGTGATAAAAATCTGGGTTGCCTGGATTTGTAACATTCTTTCCAACCCAGTCTGCATCTTTTAAAGGCTGCCATTTCTGGCGCAGCTCTGTGTGTAGCATTGTAATACCTGCCCTTCTTGGTGGTCAGCAGCCTCTTCCCACAGGTGAACGTTAGGTGTCAGGACACGTGGACACCATTCTCTCTCTCTCCAAGTAGACTTCATTCAAAGATGAAGTGCTCTGTCTGCTTAATATTGTGCCCATTAGTCAAATAACTGAAACTTAGAGTAATTTCCTTTGCTTTAGCGCAGTTTCCCAGTTACAGCAGCTTTGATTTAGGAAGGTTTTGACAAGGACCAAAATCACCTGGGCTTAAGTTGCAGCTGCGAGACTGTGGAAGGACCATTTGTTCTCTTTGCCTCAGACCCTTCCAAAGGTAGAACAGGGAAAGCAGTACTCCCTTGTTTCAGAAACATGACCAGAGTAAATACATCAATGCTTATATGGTGCACTCATATACCAAGGGAATGTCTGTGAAAAGTTCACCAACCAATAAGCAAGGAACTGTCTCACTAACAAAAGTAAAACATTCTGAAATATGAAACAACTTAAAGATTTAAGACCTCTTAAATTCCTTCTTCATGGATGAACTTAACATCTGGAAATACTTTCTTCATGCAGAACCTTAGTGTCCGTTCCAGTTGGGCACTAGTGTCCTTGCTTTAGCCTACATTTAGGTTTGAAGACACGCACATACCTGAAGAAAAGCAAATGCTTAACTAATCCACTGTACGGAGGTCCTAGTCCCCTGTGGTTGGGAAGAAGTCTAGATGACAAATACACTGGGGTGATATCAGTACTCTGTGGTACGACACCATGGCACAATAATAACTGTCTTTAGCCTACACTGTACAGTAAGGATACATATTTAATCGGGCTGCACCTCCACCCGAGGTACATAAACATTGCACATTTTGCAATGAAGCATTTTTGGGAAGCCCCTGCCTTCACAATACTTCAAAGAGATCCTTTATACACTTTTTCTTCTTTTCCAAAGCACCGGTATAAGGCCGTCACTGAAGGCAATACATAGCATATAACGGACCAAGAGTCTTATGGAGTATAGCAAATCTGTATTTGGCTGGAGACGGCTTCCATACACTACAGTACACACCACCTTGGCAACAGCCTTTTCTCCTTTCTACTGTGTGTGAAGTGAAAGCATATAAAAATAAGTCCTAAATAAAATATTGAAAATATTCCATACATTCATGCTGTAGAATATGAAGAAAATTCTCGGCAGGACTCCTTATATCTGCACTGACTAATCCTAAATGTAAAAAAAAAAAATACGGTGGTCACATAGCTTTCGTGCCAGGGTTTGGAAAACCTGGAGAAACACGGAGGCAGAAGTCAGCTCTCCTGCCTGATCAGATACAGCATGCGAGCCATAACACTCATGTCACAGGCACTTACTTAAGCATAACGAGCAGGGCCTCTGGCATCAGCATATTGGCAGTGAGCTGTAGTAAGTGGTCTGCACTTCACGCTGCAATGTTACTGACTGCTCATATAGCGATGGACCAATATAAATTCAGTAGCTACCACAGCTACTGAAAATAAGAGGAAAACAGAGGCATCACGTTCCAAGCGCAGCAACAATATTTAAAATCCATCCTTGGAGTGTTTTTTTTCAGTAAATATGGGAACTGGTATTACTTACATTCTAATTAATTCCCTCAAAAATCCCTAAAAAGATCCTGTGCCTCATTTTCAGCTTTTTAAATCAGGATAATGCTGCATATGGAAGAGCTTTATTTAAATTAGGCCTCACCTGCAAGGCGCTCTCTGAAGCTGGCACCTGGGAATAAGGGGAGAAGAAAAAAAATCTCTACAAAACACCTCTTTCCTCCAAAAAACAAGGCGTCTTTAACCTAGCCAGACTTCAGATAAATAATTTAAAACCTAAAGTGCTCACCCAACAGCTTTCTATATCTCCAATTCCTTCTATAATTCAGTTTCAGGCACTACGCAGCGCTAAAAAATTCGCAGGACCATATCATCCTCACACATCCTCAATATAAAAACAGCAAACAAGAGTAATTAGACATGAAGGAATGAACTTCAATATTTCTTTAGGGTACAGAAATAAAGACAACTCAAAGCACGTAACCACTAAGGCAACCTCCTATGCCAGCTTCCCACTGTAACAGCCTGTGTACAACATACAGCAGGTGGCCAACTTGTTTCACAGCATTTAAGCTTCAACCACCGCTTAACAGGCTTTTGAACAAGCAATACGGATGGGATGGAGAGACAAGTGACTGTTGCCCCTGTGCTACAACACCCTTGCTCATTCTACCGCCCTTCCCCATCCTCCCTGAAGCTCTCTCTCCCTGGCAGGAACGAGTTTGCCATACAAGCTGTCATCGAAACATTCCCCCTTCAGCTGCTCTGGTTCAACCAAAAACCCCTCGCTCTTCCTCGCAGTGCAAACGCACACGAGAGGCAGAAACAACCCACCCTCTGCGAGGAGTGGGAGATGCCTCTGTATGTTAAGCATCAATGCAAAAAAGCGCCTCGGCGTTTGGCAGCAGGAGCCCTGGACCACTGGTGCCACGGCAAGGATAGCACGCACTGATGCCAAGTTTTTATTACAACTCACGTGCATTTATCTGCGCTGCACTGCTCTCAAAGGTATCCACGCCTGTGACAGCGTACTGTTGTTTTTTAAACAGGCGTTGCCCTCCACGGCTGTAAAATGGACTAGTCACTTGAAAGCAACCAAAAATTACACACCTTTTGAGATGGGCCAAATAAGCACCTCAGCCTCAAACACAGGGTAGAAATTGTGACAAGCAGTGTACTAAAGAAGGAACTTTATAGCTTGACGATTACATACGACAATGCAGAAGGAGTCCTTTCTTCCAGCAACTGCCATTTGCTTATTTTTAAAGAAGATAATAAAAGTGACATAATGAAACAAAATGCTTAAAAATTAAACCAAAGCTTTTTTTTTTTTTTCCCCACTCAGATGTATGGAATGGTAAAGGAAAAATAATTTAAATCATTTCCTTAGTAATACAAGTAATATTTAAATAGATTTAATAGTGCTGCTCCAAACCAATGAATTATGAGTTTAAAACCTATTAAAATGTAATGTTTTTTTCCTGAGCTGAGGGGAGAGAGATTTAAATCCACTGAATTTTAATATTTCAGCTTGAGCTGCAGGAGGTAGAGAAAGTCCAAATGAACTATTCCATCAGCACCATTCAAGCATGAACATTTTAATCAGTTTTACTTCCTTGGAGTTCTCCAACACAGTTTACGCTGTCATTCTGAAAGCACTTAACACAGAGGGTGTGAAAAACCACCAAGGCTTGTTATTGCCTTCACAATTGATGGCAAATAATTTTGCAGACTTCCTATCATTAAAATGTCACTGCTAAAAATTGAGGTTCAGCATTTCTTGTGCTAAACTGCATTTTCTTTGAACACCATCACATACCTGTTCTTAAGTTTTTGGTACATTTATCTCTCTCCATGTGATAAACAGGCACACAAGCAGTAGCCTCCACTTCTGCCTTACTACTCAACTGCAGTTGAAAACTGACTATTTTAAACACAGGGGAAAAAAAAAAAAAAAAAGACTGATAAAATTCTTATAAAGTTACAAGTTAATTCCCTGGTTCCCATATTAAAACGTAACCACATTCACACAGCATGTTCCTATTGTATACTAAAATGGATGTAAAAGAACAAAACAAAAAAAAAACCAGCCAAAAAACCAAGCCCAAATATTTTAAGAGAATTAGACGACTCAATTTAATAATACAGGAAATGAAAACATCATTTCTAATTAGATCATATTACTGATTTAAGGCTACAATTTGTGTGTTGTTCCAACAGTGTGATCTTGCAGATTATAATTTAAAAACACGGCAGCTACGACACGTGACAAGATCAACTGGATACATCCCACTGCTCATCCCAATACACCCAACCTGGAAAGGAGGTCTGGATGTGTGCTATAAATTGCTCCGAGCAAGAATGCCATACCATACTGTCCATGGCAAACACCAGATGCAGAGCCTGGATGCCTGCAGATTCACAGCCCTCCCGCAGCGTGCTTATGATACCTAGTTTTAGTTTAGTTTTTCTCTCTGCATTTCCCCAGAAGAAGATAAATGATATTTAACTTGTTTCAGGCCGTCAACAGTTTTAAACTGAACATGACCTGTGAAA
>VXAK01025613.1:0-27532 GCA_013399435.1 Arenaria interpres | reverse complement strand
ACTGAACATGACCTGTGAAAGAAGTCATTATAACTGTGTTTCATTCCATTAAACACAACTAGTTTATTGTCAGGAGAACAAGCAGTCTCTCCGGGTTCCAGGCTCACTTCAGTATTTTGCATTTAAACTGCACGGATCACTGATTTGGTTCATTTACCAATGAAGACAGAATAATATTGCAAAGTTAAAAGGTGCTTCATCAGATTCCATTAAATCAGAGCACATTCATACAAAAATATATACATGTGAAACACAAAGAGAGACATGATTTGTGCACATTTGATGCTTTTCTTGTGACATCCTCCGTTCTGGTAAAATCCCGTTTTAAACTCAAACCCAGGGTTCTTCTGTTCGAACCGAAGGGGTTTACTGTGCCTGAGGTGAACTGAATAGGCCCCCCAAACCACAGACAAACTTAAGATACAGTTGTATTTCAAAAACTCGAACACTGCTTCTGTCTTCTCCTGGTACACAGATCAGTGGGTAACTATAAGATGTATTTTTTGAAAAACTGTAAAGAGCAAATGAACTTTAGAAGCTTTTAATATATCACAGGGTTAAAAGAACACAAACTCTGTCAGACTTATCAAACAGCAAAATAATATAGGACAACATAATTAGAGATATTGAAAAGCCATGATTTCTAATTACATTCTTTGTTTTATTTTTACTGGCATTCACTTTACAAAGTATGAAAAGCCTTTTTTAGTCCCATGCTACTTCTCCTTAAACCTGATGAACACAAAATTTTCAGTCCGCATTGCTCCTGTTTCTCTAAAACTAAAGAGGGCCACATAGCATTTCCTAAGTCAACGAAAAACAGGAGAGCGAAAACAGGCAGCAGACCTAAAGAAAAAATTAGTCTTGTGAGGGAGGTGAGAGCTGTCCTATTTTAATGCACAAAACCAAAATTCAGACATTATGAAAATTTGAGGCAATAGAATTTCAATTGACTTGTCTTAAATTCAGACAGCAACAAACAAAACAGAAAATTCACTTCTCTCCGGTGGGGTAACACAAACAGAAGTTACTGCCAGGCTACGAGACAAGTGTCTAGTCTGTTTGTATTTATTCTGTGTGGTTTAGTGGTTCATGACAGCAGGATAAACTTAAGTAATGAGTGGAATCGCCAGTATCCATAACATCACATATTTTACATTAATCAACTTATTCCTTACTAGAAGGCAAACTGCTTTTTGCAGTCTCTCTCACACCGACAAAGGTGAATGGCAAAAACTTACACATGTAGACTATGAAGTATTCACACACGCGCGTGTGCACACACCCACTAACATAAAACAGTACGTGTACGTACACACACGCGCTCCGTACACACATGCAGCAACACAGATACAAAACTTCTTTAACGAAGAAGCCAACCCATAGCTACTTACTTTATGCAAAGAATGTTAATAGAAGGCAATATTTTTGGTTAGGTAATGAAAACTAATTGGGAAATTATTCATCTCCCACTCTCCCCACTGGAGCGTAAAAGACGTACAACAAATGTTATTCATGATTCTACATGACTCGCTCCGATTCACCCCCTTCTTTCTAACGGGCACTTCAGAGGAAATAAAGGTTACTCTTTTCCATTTATATCTTCTAATTGACTACCAGTGTTTTCTTGTGGTCAGAGGGATACAAAATAGTTAGAAACAGCCTATTAAAAACAAGCTACAATCAGACCACTGCTCCACACTAGCATCAGCAATGATCAGAGAGTCCTGATTTCCTTGTTAAAAGACAGAGGCATAATTGAAGCAATATCTTCACTTCAGATTGATTATTCGGCGACCCTTATCCACATCTTCACTCAGCAATTTGAATTTTAATGAAAGTAAATGGAATAATTAGCATTTCAAAGTGTGTTTGATACACTGAATAAAAAAAAGGAAAAGACTTTTATGTATAATCTATACACAAAAGAAAAAGCATTTGGGAGGGCGCAGAAGATGGGAAGTACAGTTGTAGTGTCTTCATTAGAATAACTTAAACAACTGCTTGCACCAGCTGCATAATTATACATGTGAATAATGTGCTATTAAGCTATGACTTCTCACCTTTATTTTATGTAGTGCGAACAGCCACAGCTTTCATTGTTATGCCTTTCCTCTCCAGTTGTAAAATGTAAACACTGTGGCTGCCCACATCCATAAAACCCGCTATACCAGGCTTATACCACTAACAGTAAAGCTTTGAGAAGAGGGGCTCCGCACAGATGGATGACTTTAGATGACTGGGAGCAGGGCGTCTACGACTGTACCAGTGACGAGTCATTTTGTCGTCAGTTTTGGTTTGTTCGTTGTTTGTTGTTTTTTTTAAAGTAACAGCTATTTTTAAATCCAAAAATAAAAAGGACAGTAAATATTCATAGTCTTGAAATAAGAAAAAGACTAACCAGAAAAATATTTGGGCAGCAGGGATGGGAAAAACCTGTTACGGTAGCGGCAGAAGCAAACTGGCAGGCAGTATGCAATGGAAGCAATGTTACTTAAAAAGGACAACAAAAAAACAGATACTGACCCAGCTCCAGGGAATGGATACAATACAGACATTAATTACCCCGTTAATCTTCTCAGCACAGTGCAAGCACAAGTTTTCACAGAGTAACCAGCTTTCAGGAAGATCAAGCTACTGAACTGCCCATAACTTTTGCCCACCCGATGGAAATGAGTTCATACAAGAGAGAAAGGAAAAGCAAAGCTATTTACAAGCATTAGTAGAGCTAAAACAGAAAGACCACATACCCCAATGATTGCATTCAGTTCTGCCATGGTCACTTGCTTGGCACGCTCCACAGCCTGCACCACTTGTTGCTGGTGCTAAAAATGAAGATCAGAAACAGAACAAAATTATTTATTTTATAAATTATTAAGTACAGATGCTTTCTTTTATCTTTTTTCATTGCTTTTCAAACACACGCAGGGCTTGAAATAACTGTTTTCTCAGAGACAGTCACATTCTGTGTTGATCTGCAAGAGTATCAGGTAAGGGGAGGGCTTTTTTATGCCATTACTTACTTGCCAGGAATTACATCTTTGCTCCCTGAAGAGCTATTTTACAGCCTGGCTAAACGGGGAACTGTCTTTCTTTTGTTCATCAGCACATTGTGCTCTTGAATTTGCACACCAACTAAAAATGCAAGCCACTTTCCTTACAGACAAGGAAGCTTTTTGATTTTTTATTTTTTTTTTTAAAAAAAAGCATACTGGAAAAGAAAGGTATGCATTTTCAACAAGTGCATGGCACCCACATCACTGAAGGGTATACAGATTCTTCTTCTAGGTACATTTCAAAGCAGCTCAACCGTAAGAAAGAAATTTAAAATGCCATTCACAATTCTGTCAAACATGTGAAAGAGAACTAATTATTTCAATCCCCAACACGTAAATTTTAATAGCTTTAAAAAGTCCATCAAAAACACATGGTCTAATTAACAACACAGTTTACAAGCTTCAGTGGTTATATTATCTCAGTTTGAGTGATACTGCATTCCTGCAGTAAATGCAAAATTGCTGTATGCTGAAAACTGATTGATATTTATTTGAAAACATCAACTCCAAATAAAATAACATCCTCATCCCGCAAGCAGAACCATGCCTGTTTGGAGCTCCACCAGTGGCAAATTCATCTGCAGAGGCAGCCTCACATGATCAGGACCACCCACAACAACCTGGTGCAAGGGGGGAGTCAGGGAGAACTGCAAGCCGGTTGTGCGATCTGCACTGGGAGTGAGTCACCTTTGATTTACAGCCACAGGCTGAACAGGTAGAGAGGTGAGCTCTTGCCTATCGTGAGAGGTGCTGAAGCCGTGAGAATGAAACATCAGCTCTGTGTCGAAACCAACGTCTAGCTGTTCTCTGGCACGAAGTTGAAGGAAAGGGCTGAGAGGGTCTCTTAAAGCCTCCGTTTTGCCCCCCACGGCTGCGTATAGAGCAGAGCCGCGGTATCGGTCACGCAGCAACATCTCCCGTGCCTCCTCACCAGGGGCAGAAAGCTACACAAAATAAGGTGCGGACCCAAACCCTCAAGACTTCCTTCAACACAACGAGTAGGTGAAGAGCATCACAAAGACTCCCCCGGCAGCACCCTAAGCCCCACTGGAAGAGGGGGCCGTAAGGAAGGGCTTCGCTACCTCGGGCACTCAGCAGTCTCAGATCTGCTGGTTCTCGCTGCAATGCACAAACAAAAATGGCATTTTCCCTTATAGACTCTCTCCCATAAAAGCCTTCAGGGTGAGGAACAGCAAGTCTAAAAATCTACCCGTAACTGTAAGACGTGCTGACCTCAACTATGAAAAATGGATAAATGCAAATAATGAAGGAGGTAATTCAGAAACACTCCTGGAGGAAGAAAATGGTTTTAAGGTTTGTTTGTTTTTAAGCAAAGAAGAATTAAATAAAGGAAATGCCAGGAGAGTAAATAACATACTACTGCAAACAGAATCACAGCAGTCCCATTTAGAGTTTTGTAAAGCTACAGTGCTAACGTAAACCAAATCTGTCACTTATAAGCAGACAATGTAAAGGGGACAAAAAGCAGGAGACACACAAGAGAACGTGTTCTTGGCATTCAGAAAACAAAACAAAAACCAAACAAACAAAAACTTAGGGGTGCATCACCATCACAGATACCCAGTTAAAAGGAAATTACGATACTCAAGCCCCAAGTTCCTGACGATGTGTTATCATCTCCAGGTCATCATATGTTAAGGACAGGTACTGTTTACATTGACTATCTAGGTGAAAGCCTGGTGACATATGGCTCTGTATGGCAACAGGGTGATCATAAAAATGACACCACCATTTTCTGGTGGAGGTCAGCCACACCAAAAATGGGTCATAACATTTTTGATCAAGTCATTAAAAAAATAAACAAGCAAACAAAAAAAAAAAAAACAAGACTGGGTTTTAAAAATCTTCAAAATTACTTTTAAAAAATAAGTAATTATTTCCTGAGAAGTTTACAGTCATCTTTGCTTTCCTACCATTTCCTAGGCAATGCTTTTTTGCACTGAGGAAAAGAAAGAGACCTAGCTCTTG
Source organism: Arenaria interpres (assembly GCA_013399435.1). Classification (NCBI taxonomy): domain Eukaryota; kingdom Metazoa; phylum Chordata; class Aves; order Charadriiformes; family Scolopacidae; genus Arenaria; species Arenaria interpres. Next base: position 22,487 of record VXAK01025613.1, on the reverse strand, counting down.
ATTTGTATATATAAGCGTTCTATTCCTACAGCCATTTAACTTAAATCCTGTTCAAAGGGCCATGGGCAGAAGAAGAAAAACCTTCTGAGGGACCTACAGAAAGCCAGCCTGAAAAGATCAAAGTTACTGTAGAAATTACTCCAATATTGATCCAGGTTTTGGAAAAATAAGTCAGCTCCACAAGAGTTTGAATGTCTTCCTTTCCTTTACAGCAAACATACCAAGAATGCTCTGATGAGTATTTGGGAAAAACATTGTTTTGCTCCCAGGTGAGGGGACGAGAAGGTAGAGGGGTAGAGTACCAAAATCTCACTTTAAGATTACTGCTGGGAAGCACTATAAGACAGAAATTCCCTAAGCATCCACACAAGGCATCTTTCATTGATTCTAATAGGTTTGGGATCAAGCCTTCACAGAGAGGAGAAAACCCACGGGCCTTGTAAGGCTGAACTGAAATTAGGTACAGTAGAGACAATTAAAACTCGCCTATTGCTAGCTGCTTTTACATTGATTTAATCTTCAGTGGCATAGTATGCAAAAGACCCAAAATAGATGGTCTGTAATTAGCCTCTCCACCACTTCACTTCCACCTTGCCGCAGCAACCGAGCAGCCTCCTGCTCAGCTCCCCGAAACCCCACAGGGGACCCCAGGGCCACCTCGAGCCACAGGCGCAAACCCCACACTCCAGTGGGTGCAGACGCGGGGAAGGCAGAGTCTCCTGGTGGTGAGGCAGAGCCCACCGGCTGCCCCCTGGCGTTTCTGAACCCCGGGCGGGCAGGGGGCTCCCCCTTACCGACCCTGACCCCAGTAACGGGTGGAGGACCCAAAGCCAGATGGCTCCAGCGCTTACTTGCCTGAACGCCTTCCCCGGCCCTAACAAGCAGCATTATGCTAAAGCCCGGCAGTACACATTAGCCTGCCCATCAAGTGATCACGTAGCGATTTACAGCCAAGTCAAAAGAGCAAGAACGGAGAAAAAAAAAAAAGAAAAAAAAAAAGGGTTACTTTTTCCCCAACCAAACATAGACGGAGGGTTGCAGCTTTCACACACATTTAATGGTGGCCTTCCTCTACGCACACAAGCAAATTACATTTTCTGCAGTTATGGGAAAACAGTATTTTGCATTGCATTTAACAGGCCAGAGCAACGAACTCAATGCCCTGCCCCACCTGTCACGCAGACTGGTATCGTTTCTCCTTTTTAACTTCTTCCCTGTCTCTTCTCTTCACCCCTTTTTGCTTTCCGTAATGAGCGGTGTGTCTGCATTTGCCTCGTGTTGGAAAATCACCTTCTCTCAGTCTCACAGTGGGTAGCAACAGCAGAGACCACAAGAAGGATTTAGGCTTTTTCATCGTCACGTCTCACCACGTTGTCTTGCCACCTGGCCCTGGCTCCTGCACAGGCATTGCGGCACGGTGGAAAATACCTGGGCTTTTCATACCATGTCAGAGCTCCCTGCAGCTCCCCATGACCAGGAGCCATGCTGACAGCAACCAAGTGAATGAAGTTCCCCTTGGCGTGCATACACATACGCTGGTGTTAAAAACACCTCATTTCAGTTTGTCTCCAGCCCCGCCAACAACATCCAAATCAAAACTCACTGAACAATCTACTTTGCAGAAGCACATGGGCTCTGGTATGTTTCATTCATATTATTTTGTTGCTGTATAATCTGTTTAGAGGGAGTATGGACCTGTTCTTAAGAACTTCAGCAGTGCCATTCTGAAAAACCTGATCTAGAGACAGTGTAAAGGCATGAGGCCAGGCCAAAAACTAGTAGGAACCAGAGAGCAAACATACATTTACTGTGGAGAACAGCACACACTTGGAAAACTAACCAGCAGGTTCACTGCACCCAGGCACCATAACTCAGACATGATATAATAACCACTTCATAAAGATGTAGGAACATTATTTACTATAGATGCATAAATTGCTAATAAAAGGCCTTCCTTGGTAGAAGGATTATACTTACCTGACAGCTTCCTTATACTTACTTTTTCAGCTCTAGTCTGGGGTTAAGTCTAAGATGGGGGAAAATAATTTTGTCTTCTTAGCCTCTCACATCTCTATCACCAACAACTACTTCCTTTTGGACAGCACATATGGACTCCTGCTCTGCTTCTATATAATGCATCTCACACTCTTCATCCAAATTTACTGAACTTTAGCAGCGCCTCTAGGGAATGTATTTACAGAGAAGAGCAAGCACATTATGGCCCATATCTATCTTGTAACATGAAAACCATCAACTAATATTAAAGTGAAAGAAAAAGACTGCAGACAACATTTCCTTTTTGTATGTTAGTTTGCATGCATGCATGCCAGTGCATGGCATTTTATTGTACTTAGAATCATAGAATCATTTTGGTTGGAGGAGACCCTTAAGATCAAATCCAACCGTTAACCTAACAATTCCGAGTCCACCACTAAACCATGTCCACATCTACAGGTCTTCGAAGTACTCCTAAACATATCTGACCACCTTATTGTGCATGGGGAACTGTAGATCCCTATGAAAGAGGAATCCTTCTAGCTTGTTATTAGCTAGTTCACCGGCAGTTGGAACAGCAAGTGCACCTTCTGAAAAAGTTTATTACCACCTCCTCCAACCTACGTAACGCTTCCATGGAGGTTGGCAGGGGACAATACTGTTAATGTTTGTCTGGCTCCTCAAACAGCTTTTACAGGTTGCGCTGAGCTCCAGGTTGTCACAATTGCATTGTTAGCTGTAAATCAGCAAGCTTGTGTGTGTCTCATGAATATAAACACAGTCAATATTTACTCAAAAGAAGGTAGCCATGTTATATGAGTATCTTCAGCCACACTGAACTAATACAACTATCCAGCAGATGAGGTCATTGAGCACCCACTAGCCCACAGGGTCCCACAATCCTAGCCACAGGTACCAGCCAGCCACACACACCACTTTGACCAGACAGGAACCAGCCCCAACTTGAAAGCCACAGGGTTGCACAAGTGTCACACTGTGCTGCAGCTGGTACATTCAGTGGAGAAGCAGCGTAAATTAGCAGAGGCATGATCTAGGGCTATAGACCCAAAATTAATTACATCTTACTGGCTAGATCATTCGATGACGTGAACATCAAACTATCTGTAACAGCTGCAGCAGATCAAAACTACCGTCAACTGAGTCCTAACAACCTCCCAGGTCTTTACCTACAACCTTGCAGGCACCCCCTTCACCTTATGCAATAGGAACTACTTGAGCACACTGGTATCTCACAACATCACAGGGAGGTGGAAAATGACTGTCACAACAGGAAGCCTGCAACCACAGCAGAAACTGAACACACATCACGCCTGAGGTCCGTCTCATGCCTCAACCACAAAGTCACTCCCACCAAAATGGGAAGCTCGTTATCTCTTGGTCCTGTTTTCAGTCTACCTAAGTCAGAGTCAATGTGAAAACACGGTGCGACTTGACTGTGTATTTAGGCAAGTTAGGAAATTTATTTTCCATACATGCTTAGATGACTGTACAGCACAGTAAAACTGACTCAAACCTGGAGAACTTCCTGAATACTTCACTGCATTGCTCCCTGAAACAAAGCAAGCACTAGTACAAAGTAGGGTGATGTATTATAATTGCATCCTTTTCATGAGATCTCTAGTGATTTTGGCCACGATTTCTTACTTCTAAGTGAGTTATCGCAAGCCATTGATTCCTTCAAAGTTGACAAGCAATAAGACAAGTTAACCTGGTGCTATTATGAGGCAATAATGTTGCCATCAGTGCATGTAACCACTGTATTTTGTTCATTTTTCCCTCAGGCACAATACAAAGGAGCCTGATCTCATTTTTCAGCCACTATTCCACAATTAGACTGTATGTAAAATGCATAAACAGCAAAAGCACACTGCAGTTCAATTCTCTATTAATCTAGATGATGAAATAAAGAGGCTTGCATTAAGACACTCACTTTTTAAAGACACAAATTAGACAGAAACCAAGACTAGCAGAATACTCAAATCAGTTCTCTTTTGCCTCATTAGCACATGCCAATATAAACTGATTTAAGCAAGTGTTTCTACTAAGGCAGGTCAAACAATTACCAAGATTTTCCTAACACCAATATGAAAACTATCACTATCAGTGACACGGTCAAGATACGTGAAAAAATTTTTTGTGCTTCCCCTTTCAATCCCTTTCTGATGTCTAATCTTGCCAGGTGAGCTAAAAAGAAGACTTGCCTCCACACGGGATGAACATCTACACTGGCTTTTGGGAAGTGCTCCCTTTTGGTTTTGTCAATGCATGTAAAAACACTGAAGTTGTGAATTTTTTTGACCTCCCCATCCCTCCTGTAGCCCAAAGAGCTTTGACATCATGCAACAGGCACAGAAAAGGAACCAGAAGTGCAAACAGGTGAAGGAAACTTTATGGGCCACGAATTTAAAAAGCAGAGGCTCACTAGCACAGAAGGCATGTGGGAGCTGTTTTCAGATCTAAAACTGCTTAACTAAAAGCTCTGATCTAAAGCCTAACAAAGTAAACAGCAGTCATTAAGCACACTGATGCTGGTGTGCTTAAGCCCTTACTGGGTAGTGCACCCATGACAGAAGTGGGACACCACCATTTTCTAAATTTACAGTCTGGATCACATCAGTTGTCTACCTACATAGTTCTTACAATCAGCGTATTAATGACAGGCCACCGCAATGGCCAAGATGAGAATTACTTTAAAATTACTCTCCATGCCTAGGTTGATGGCCAGGAGTTTGTTAGAACAGTGGTCAGGGCCCTTTGCTCATAGCTCCCATGTTACTGCATGTGAAAACATAGGAGATTCTCCTTTACGGAAGAAAAGAAGGGAGTACAATGCACAGCCTTTACAGGGCCTCTAAGGCAGGGACTCAAAATGTACCAATACCAACTTTCAGGAGAATGACTTCAGGTTAATTTAGCTCCAGGGACAGGAGAGCACAATGAATATGGAGTAGAGAAAAAGGAGAGTGCTCATGGTCACCTCAGTGGGATGCCCTTAACATCAAAGCTCAAAAACCTACCACTTTTTCTTTTTTTGTCTTTTTTTTTTTCTTCCTTAATTCCACATTAGCGTATAGAGGAGGTGGAGACTAGGATTTCCAAAATCAAAGGCCAAAATCTGTCAGTCACCGTGAACCAAACACATCTTTCTTCAAATGTATTCTAAGCCCATGTAATCCCTCCGCTTGTCTAATTGGCAAAGAAACACCTACTCCAAGAAAGCACATGGGGTCGAAGCAGAGCAAGCAGAACAGTATGACTTGTGTACAGCAATAAAATTTTGTTTAACATCTCAGCTGAAAGTAGTAGTATCAGTACCTGCAGCAGTATACTGGTATAAAGTTTCTAAGCACGGTATCACATACTCTAAGAGAAGATACCTCTGCTGTGGAAATGCTGATCCCATGTATTTGCCAAGATCGTAGCTTTGCCTGCCAAGTACTCACCCTTGCCTTTGTTTCAAAATCATGTCATTTTAGTGCTCACTTTAGCATGAGTCTGAATCAGCCTTACACCTCATCTTTATATGCTGTGCTACTCCTGCACAGAAAATAAAACCCCATAACCAGATGTACAGAGATTCTGTAGCAGTCAAAGTACAAAATCAACAGCTACTTATTTTAGATCCATGCAGGACTTGAATTCTGGTCCCCCAGCGATGTAACTAGATCATTACACATCATTTAGTTTCCACAAATCCATCTTTATAAGCAGAGAGTACAGCGGCGCTCACGAACATTGTCAGGTTCTAGTTTTCATAGCGTCGTTCTCATTTCAAACACACACAGACGCACACGCGCAGGGCATTAGCTGAATGCTAATAGCAAGCACACAGCCTCCCGTTTGCAGCAGGATAAGCAGCTCTCTTGAAAAGCCATGGCACTTTACAGAACAACTGAAAAGGTGGGAGAAAAGAGTCGCGGCATGTTCTCAGGCACAATCTTTTCCGGATGCAACGCACAGAAATCCACCTTCCAGCTTTGACTTCTGGGCTACAGATTCTACTGAAATGAAACCAGGCATTAAATAGAGGCATGCCAGCCCACGCCAGCACACCCCAGTCTCCAGCCTCTTTCCTCCAGCAGGGTGGGCAGGGGAAGCCGCCATGCACCCCAGGTCTCCTTTCACGAACCACGCTTTCATTGTACTTCACACATGCCGGTCGCTCCCTCGCTAGCTCCCATCAACTCCCCCAAATCCCAGTGCCCTTCAAAGTATCTACACTGCACTCGAGGTAATACCAGCGAATCATAATTTGGAGAAAATTAGTGCTTAGAGAAATTAGCTCACAGTGAGTTTCAATCTTCTGTCTATATTCCCCAAATACACAAAAAACATAAAAGGATTTAAGGTAATAAGTAATCTGGGGTGTAAAGAGAAAAAAGGCAGGAAAAAAGCTGCATTTCTATGCCTACTGTGTTGAACATCACTAGTCAGTATACCAAAATAGAAGTTTCTGCCGAACTTTATTGCCTGCTGCTGAGAATATAGTACAAATCATGCCCCTCTAGCATTTTTGCAAGCTAACCTCTGATTTCAGACCTACAAAGTCATAATTGTAGAAAAATTGCATTGTACATAACAGCAAAACATTTAAACCACTAAAATTTTGCTTAGCACGTTACACCACATTCCATTTCATAAATAAATTTAAATATTATAATGGCAAAGATAATGAAGTTACAGCGATAACAGCAGAGTGGAAAGTCATCTACAAGCACCAAGAGATTCATAAAGAAACAGCTTCACCACTAAGTCCCACTTTTGTAAAAGATACGATGGGGCAACCGTTCAGATCAGTATAAATGACTACCTACCTCTTGGGACAGGAAGGGAATGACTTGTGCACATATAGCATTCAGCCTCTTGACAATTTCTGCCTGCAAGTGACAAGAAGAAATAAGTTTAATTAAATAAAGCCTCAGATGTGATGGTCACCCATGGACACAGAAGATACATTTGTTTGGTTTTTTTCATCTGTAGTCATCCTCTGACCAGGACAGATTATCAAAATAACAAAAGCATGTGGACAGCAATTCAACAATACCGAGAAAGCTAATAATTTCTGGCTAAGAAGTTTTCCTTAAAAAACATAGTTTAGAACAGACACAAAGAAAAGTTAACTCCGATTATGCAATCAAGACCATTTAAAAAAAATCTTCAGGAGATGTAAAAAAACCAAAAAAACATACAAAAGAAGTCTGTGTGTCAAACTAAGCTCTTCCCTAAGAGGCAAAAAGAAGGATCATTTCAAATTACAGCAATGCCACTGTAAGTGAAGGGAATAAATAAACCAATTACTTCTATACTAACACTGCGTATCATGAGAAAATTAGCAGCACAGTATACAACTTCACTGATAATCACTCTACCACATATTTTAGAAGGGGATACTGCAGTCTTGTATCATATTTATGCTGCTATCAAACCCGAGGTTAGTAGTAGTTACTCTCAGTTGCAACTGTGATCAGAAATGAATAATACGCAATGTTCTATTTCCATCCCGTACATCAATTCTTATTCTGTGTATTTAATCTGCAAATCTCAACAGAGACAGAAAAGATCTGGAGATAACACAAGAATTACAGCTCCAGAAAGAGACTATTTAAATCCACACAGACTTTCCTACAATAAATCATAACTTGCTTGTAATAAATTGTAAGGAGGGCCAGTTCCTCATTATATGGTACGACAAAATGCTCTTCCTCTTGCAAAGTCACTAACTCTATGACGAAGACATACAAACTTGTGCAAGTTGGGCTTCCTTATTTTAACAGCAACCCTTACAGCCTTTTTGCTATGCTGTTTTCTAAATTGCAAACGCTTAGAAAAGAACCTGTAGTACAGAAGGGCTCAGAACTAGCAGTAAAGAAGCCAGAACCACTTATAAAATAAATCTGGATTCAGGGAATATTACAGTTACACAGCTGTATAACCAGAAGACATGGTACGCTAGAGGTAAGGGCACATGTGAAACTAACTCTGCCCCCTTGTGCATACTGTGATACACTCGACTTAACACATGCTACTTTGCAGTACAATTCCTTCATTTCTCTGAAATCGATCTAAACTCCAGTAGGCTATTTATACAGCAATTTCTGTGTTACTTTGTCCCAGTATCTTCTCCCTGGTTTTCACTGTTTATGCAAGTCTTCATTTCGTCAAAGTTATGCGCTTTAAAACATTTTTTGTATCTTTTTCTGTTTATTCGGCAGCATAGGTACCTTAAAGGACCCTTGAGAATATGTTATGTTCGCTGCAAAGCTAAATTACCTGCTAATTCCAAAGGTCTCTATGTGCCTATATCAGATATCCCACAATGTAAAACTTAAATACCCCTTTAAATAGACGGCATTCGCTATACTGGTTGACACAGAGATTTATGAACTGCTTCTTACACAAAGCAGTACAGGGAACGACAAGATGTATGCATGTAAGCTTCAGCCAGAGAGGCTGCACTATCCAATACAGCATTATGTGAGAAACAATATTTGATTAAGGAATTGCAGACCGTGATATAATGCACAGCTCCAAAGTACCTATGCTTTAGTGGTTCAAGCACCATTAATTTAGTCATTTCCAAATTTTGGGTCCCAGCCACGTTGCCTTCTTTTTTTTTTTTTTTTTTTTTAGAGGAATTGCCTGGAATTTTTAAAACCAACAAAAANGAATCTCCTGAGTGCTTTAAAACCAAACAGAAAACTACACATCCTGCTCTTTGAGGCTTTTCCACATGAAAACTCCAAAGTGCTGCCATCATGGTTTGAGGTGAAGCCCCTCCGATCTGCCATTTAACATACTTACCCGCCTTAGTAAAAAATAAAGGCATGCAATGCTTTCTTCCATTACTCCTCCTACCCATCTTTAAAATTCCTGTCGCATCCTTTCCCACCTCCTGTGCAGCTCCTGGAGGGAGCCTTTGCCTTGGCTGTGCTCAGCAGAAGACCACTCTCCTACCACAGCTACGTTCATTGGATGCCTTCTACTGCACTGTTTGGGAACTGAGAATAAAACCAGCTCGAAGCGCCATGCAAGAGCTCAGCGTGTAATTTTAAAAGGCTTGTAGATTCATAGATTTTGAGGCCAGAAGGGACTGCTACAATTGTCTTATCTGACCTCCTGAATAACACAGGCTGTAAAACTTTACTGACTTCTCCACTAAACCTGTAAATTCTAGTTCAGCTAGAATATAGCTCAGTCAACAAAAATAATTTCGTTTAACTCACTTTGAGGCATTTCTTCTCAATTAAGGTACTTAACCCCAGCTATTTCAACTATGATGTTTTTTCTTTTGATCACCTCCCTCCCCACTCCCCAACAGAATAAGTATGTCTCTCTTCTACTACTCTCCTGGCCAAAAAGTGGTTGAAACATATTTGCTCAGTATTTATACAAAAATTCACCCCCGGCAGATTCTGAGCCTGGAAAACGTTAAGCTAAAAAGCGTCTTCCAAAAAGCTGCAAGTAACTGAAAACAGGTGACTGAGTATGAACAGTTACACAACCGTAATAAACCTCTTGATATCAATCCCACTGGAGTGCAGAACAGCGAGTCTTTTCATGCTGTAGGCAGGAAAGTGAGCTGCCGGAGACAGCACCCAGCTCAGTCTACGGAGGAGGAAAAAGATCTCGCTAACAGCTTCAAGAGAAGCCGAGACGTTCCCCAGCAGCATTTCTCAGCTAGGCAAGGGGCCCGCTGGGCCAGTCGCAGCAAAGCCGAGAAGCCCTTGCTATGCTGAAGCGGCTGTTCACACTATTTCCTTATTAAAACGGTCTTCGCTTCCTTCAACAATGAGCACCCCCAGTTGCGGGTGTGTGCGTACAGTTATGCTTTATCACCCCTGACACCTGGGCAGCAAGGAAACAGCCCCACTGAGCAGCCGGGGACCGCAGAGCCACAGCACGACCAGGACACAAACTAGCCACCTTTGGAGACCGCAGGCGGCAGGAAGCCATACAGGAAAACACTTCTGTACGTGCACAAATGATAGGAAAGACCCCAAAAGACATTTTCACATAGTAAATACAAAGTATGCTCTGCCTTGACACAACTGTTTCGGCAATTAACTGTCCAGGACAACACCACAGCAACAAGCTTGATTGCTTACTGCAGAACATACAAGAGAAGGAGACAGCTGCCTGAAGCTAGCTAGAGTGGGTTTCTTGTGACACCACCCGAAAACTTGAAGGTGTAGGTACTGATAAAGCCAAGTTAGCACCTTGGTGGACCTACTCCTACTGCCACTGGAGGGGGCCTGGAGCACTCCTTCTTTTCGTAAGGTACAAAGTCAGACACAGAGTAGGACATGAGTCTACTTCACATTTCTACACTCACACTGATTTCTAAAACCCTACACTTGAAAACCAGCTTAGGACCTTCTTTTTTCTCTCAGACGTCAGGCCAATGCGTTTCTCATGATCAGCCTAATTGGCAGGAGAAGGAAAAAGTATGATTTCATAAAATCAGGCAGCCAATTCCTCACATGGAAAGCCAAAGTTGCCTCAGAAACACGGCTGTTTCCGCGGTCATCTAATTTTGCCTCTTTTGTCCCGTGGGACCAGGCTTTAGAGAGGCATCATTTATTTACAGGCCTTTCCACTGGACTTCAGTTATAGGCCAGTAATACCATGGACACACACACTTCTAATGGCCTATGTTTTGAAACCAAGTCTAATCTGATGGCGCGGCGCCCAAACTCCTTTTCCAGCATAGCCATTAAAGGATGTAGGTTATTGCTGTTGTCACCATTGATATTTGTCATTGTAATGTAATTAGGGCCCTAAAATGATGCATTACAGCCCTTGGCACAGCTTCTATTAAAATCTTTTCTTCTGCTCACTGAACTGCGACCTGCTTTCTGATGAATAACAGACAGACAGCTTTAGGGTGAGGAGCAGATTCATCAAAGAAGTATTTCTCAGCTCTGGAAATAAAATAAATAAATAAATAAATAACAGAGGGCAACCTAAGAAGAAAAGCACAAGGAAGCCAGGCGGGGGGAGGACTGGAAGCACACAGCGCATTTGAATTTCATCTGACCACTTGAAATTCTGATTGCATCTGATGAATCTTTCTTAGGACAATATATTCCCAGCCTGTGAATCACATGGTTAATCAGGGCTCTAATCTGCTATCCATCAGCCTATGCCAGCACTGTAACTTCCAATCAAATTTATAGGTTATGTGGGTCACGCATCCCTGAACAACTACATTCACGGATATCCCATTTAAACCAGCACAGATTCTGAAATGCTGTTGTTAGGGTTACTGAATGTTATAATACTATTCAAAGCTTTATGAAAGCTCCTGATAAACAGCTGCTAAATTATTGCCTGTGGATACAGCGTGATGCTCTGAAATAGCATTAATGGTCCAATAAAAGGGCGATTGTTCATGCCAAAATACAAAAAGGATAGCTTTTCCTGCCATAGTTTGTCAAATATGTTAACAAACACCGACACTTCTATTACTTCTTTCCCTAAATACAAAAGATGTTTGGTTTTGCATAAAAACACAACAGCATGGAACCAGAAAAGATGAGGGAGAAACAAGCAGGGAAGGCTTGGGCTGGAATTGTCTTTTTACTTATCTAATACAAGCTTGTTTTGTTTGCATCCTTTGGGAGACACCTACAAAAGACACTATTTAACAGTTTTGAGCTTTTTTCATAGCCACTTGCATGGCATCTTTTTTTTCAAAAGAGAAAGGTTAAATATTTATTAACTACTAACTTTTTCATTTTGTTATGCCTATAAAGAGACAATAATCAAATAACTGTGCCAGAACCTGATCCAAGTAAAGGAATGAAGAGCCATAACAGTTAACAGTCCTTCAGCATTACTGCAGTGATACAACACAAGAGCAACAGTTTAAGTCGCCAACTCAGCCAACAGAACCTTTTTGACCAAAGCCAGTGGTCAAATGGTATTTAATTGCCTAAATATGCCTAAAAGCCTGACCTGAGTTCCTAAGTGCCTGCAAAGCATTCTGAAACACCTTCAGAAGATAAGTCTGTGGGAAGGTTACACCTGAGGTCCTGCAAGGTAACCCAGCCCCTGAAGGGCGCTCAGCAAACCTGGTCCTTGGGGTGCCACCACGGCTCTGCAGCTACCACTTGTATGCAGAGGGGAGCATCTGACAGACCATTAGACTCCTAAACCCCTTTGAGGATGGCAACGTTGGGGTTTAAAATTCAATTTACCCTTGCTGCACACAGCTAGAACAGGACATAAGCACACAGTAAAATATGGGAGCATATTTAAGTGGCTTGGTAAGTATTTCAGAGTATGTCTGAGCACAGATGGGGTCTAAAATAGAAACAAGAGTCATACAAACTCCAGATATTAAAATACTCAGAAATGTTCTAATACATAGGGAGTTCAGAATCAATTTGTTGCTAAAAAATCTCCATTTGCATTCTTCTTTGGCAGAGGGAAAAAAGAGAATTAGGATTTTATTTATAGCATATAAACTTCAGGAAAATATTTCCACTATATTTCACAAAGTTCCATAGTTATTACAATTATAAAAAATTGCTGGTAAAGAATTACCACTGGAGGCTGTAGGTCTGTCAGTGGAATGGAAAAAAAACTACTATATGTGTATTGTTGAAATAAAACAGAATAATAAAACACTATTGGGAAACCCATTTCAGCAGCCAGTAGGAAAAAGAATATATGCAATTACACTTTCAGAAAAATAATCTGAAACAACTGTTATTTCAGGTTTAATTTGTTCTACACAATGCAGCCTTTGCCAAAAAGATCCATCTAGTTTATTAAGTGCTTACCAAGAACACATGCACACACCCATAATATCTAAACAAGCATTTCACAAATTAGTGAAAACAAAAAACATTATTACATTGTATGAGACATAGCACAATTCTGAATAAAGCAAGCAAAAAAGCTAATCTTAGTATTTCATTGAAAATTAACTCTTCTTTCATAAAGAAGAATGTGTTTTGTTTTAATCACAGACTGTTGTCTGGAAGTGCTTACTCCCGTTCTACAGAACTGGAGGAAATACTGCAAGCCCTGAATATAAAATTTCTCATCAGCCCTAAAGGAATGGTATTTGGAAACGGAGGCACAAAGAGTTTAGTCTTGTAGTCAAAGATTGTGGAGGGAAATGTTCTCTGGTGACAAGGATACTAAACAGAAAACTTCTTCACTAAGCCGATTTGCCAAGTGCAGGAGATTTAATTTGAGCAATACATGCGCGAGTTGAACGCAAGTGGGACCACCAGACTCTGCCGAATAGCCACGGGTACATTCTTCACCTCACTTTTCTGTCAAGTTTCTTTACAAACATCCCAGCTAAACTCATGAAGTACTGTAAACGTGATACTTACCCTTTGTAAGTTAATCTAGGTGCTTCTTTTGCACAAAATACTGCAGACAGCAACATAAGCAATAAATTGGAGTGGCAGAATTTTCAAAATCAATTTTCTAATGTACATCCCGATCTGGGGGCTGCTGAAGTGAACTGGTAAGACACAGCTTTTATTTAATGTCTCAAGAACCACATGGAGCTCAACTGAGCAAGAAAAGATACATATTGAATCATTCATGATTAAGACAATAAAAAGCAAGTCAAGTAAGGTGACATATAAACACGCTTCAAGCCTGTCACTTAAAGAAGTGACAGTACCAACTTCTTAGTAACCAACTTCTACCAGCAAGTATGGGAATAGAAATGCACAGCCTGGAGATCCCCATAGTCTTTCAATCGTTCAGGCTGACACCAGGCAGCAAGCTGCATCCTGCCTTGCCCTGCCCTACCTTGCCACAAGCACCTGCAGAGCATCCAGAAAGAAGTCTGCAAGTGGAACTTGAAATGGCATGGACTGGCTTCAATTTCCCTTCCTCGAAGGCAGCAAGGAAGACTTGCTGAAAAAGCAGACAGAAACAAGTAAGAAGGGGGCACTGCCAAGGGAGGTGGTGTTTCCATCAGCAGAGCTTTGAAGTCTTCTGTAAGTACTATCCTTTTATCTATCAGCAATCCTCAGCAATTCACAACAATACTTGTTTTGTGAAATATGGCCTCATAACACAGGGATGAGAAGCTTCCACCAGTCCCCACCAACAGAAGGAATCTGACTTCATAGTTTAAAAAACAACAAAACTTTTTATTATGCTTACAAACCTGTGGCGTCACACTAAGGCAGCTTCAACACTGAGTTCACTCTTCATGTCTCCCACCTGCCATTGGGACAAAATTTCTCATTCTAATTTTTTCCCTAACAGCTGAAACACAGCAGCACATGCAGTCACCACTCCCTTACCATTCAAGTCTTCCCCTCACACATCCCACCAAAGAGTCTGACTGCCGTTCTTCTGCACCTACTGGAAATGGCACAAGCCAGTCTGAGCCTGTCCTTGCAATGATACGTATACGGTGGTTTTAGCAAGCAGTTTTAATTTAACCGGATGCAGAAAGTCCCTTATTTATTTACATCACAAGTTCATACTCTGTTTCTCAGAGACAGCAGAAAAAGCAATCAAAAAGAAATATTGCAGATCAGTAGCTTCAATGAGTACATCATGAAAATTAATTAAAAAAAAAAAAAAAGTGAGAGAAAGTCAAAACCTGTTCTCAATAGGTTTATGTCTGAGGTGTCCTTAACTGCCCTGGAAAAATATTAAGGAGGCAGCATTTCAGGGTGGGGGCTGACCTGCTGGAGAGCAGCTCTGAGGAAAAAGACCTGGGAGTCCTGGTGGACAACAGGATGACCATCAGCCAGCAATGTGCTCTTGTGGCCAAGAAGACCAGTGGCATCCTGGGGTGCANGCATCTCTCTTATGAGGAAAGGCTGAGAAACTTGGGTCTTTTTAGTCTGGAGAAGAGAAGGGTGAGGGGGGATCTGATCAACACCTATAAATACTTAAAAGGGTGGGTATCAAGAGGAAGGGGCCAGTCTTTCTCCAGTGACAAGAAAAGAGGTAACGGGCAAAAACTTGAACATAAGAAGTTTCATTTAAACATGAGGAGGAACTTCTTCACTTTGAGGGTGGCAGAGCCCTGGAAAAGGCTGCCCGGAGAGGTGGTGGAGTCTCCATCTCTGGAGACGTTAAAACTCTCCTGGACAAGTTCCTGTGCAACCTGTTCTATTGGTAGGGGGGTTGGACTAGATGATCTCCAGAGGTCCCTTCCAGCCCCATATCATTCCGTGATTTTGTGGTTCTGTGAAACAGCTGAAAACCTCTAGCAGGTGAATCCAAAGGAAAACCATGCTTTTAAAATTTACATATATGGTGCTTAGGAAAGGGGCTTCTGACACTCTTTTTAAATGTTACCACAAAATAAACACTAAAATCATTTTCCCAGTACAAAATAGAGTTGTCAGTGTCCACTCCTGATCCCCTCCAGTACTTACCTTTTATTTGCAAATGCACACAAAGGAAGATTCAGAAGTAGCTAGAGGTACCCTTTATCCTACATCCTCTCCCTGTGTAATGGCTACAGTGCTTACTCTGGAGCACTATGCTCCAAATGTTAATCCCCAAGAAGCTGATATGCTATCACAGTTGAAAACTGCAAAGCTTGTGCCAGACTTCCAGTTACATCTACAAGGTTGTACTGTTCAGTCTCGAAGCTTGCAGAAAACACTGAAGCCAATGGTAACGCACAATAATATGACAAAAAAGAAGGAAGAAAATTTTGTTTCTCCAGCAAGTGTTGTGTTGTTCCAGGTTTTAATGAACTCCATAAAGCTGATCAATAAACTTATGAAAGCAGCAATGAGAAGTCCCCCATGAAAACAAGAAAAGCAACGTGACTGCTGAACTCAATTTATTTTCTTCCAGATTCATCTGGAGGTCGTGAATCAGCTCTTCTGCATCAGGAAAAAGTTTACTTCTCTTGCACCTCTGGTTTCCCTTACTTACCCACCTCAGCCCTGCAGGTCATGAAAGGTGGAGCCCATAGCCTGTCTGATTCGTTGATAATCACTCTTGATTATGTTTGCTTCCAGAAAAGATATACATACTGGGAACCAGCACGCTGATCTATTCAATGGGTTTGTTAGGTCTGGTTACAAGGATTCTTACAGTGTTTGAAAACTTTGTCATGTTTCCCCTTCAATCTCTCATCTCTTCTTCGTACCCAGCAATTTCACACCACATGGTGAATAGCTATCAATTAGCTTAAGAAATCCAGGGAAAAAAAAAAAAAAAAAAAAAAAAAAAGATATTTTTTTAAAAAAAAAGANAAAAAAAAAGGTATTTATTTCAAGGAAAAGTAGTCTGCACAAAAAAAAGAACATTTTAACTCCTTTTCCATTGCACCTTCCTGTTGTACTATGAAAATCAGCAATACTCAGATGTGATTTCCATAGATTAAAGTAACAGATTTTTGTATTTGACATCATAGATAAAAATCCCACCCCTTTTAAGCCAGTACATAAACACATGATTTTAACAACACCTCAGAAGAGATGAAAGAACAGTGCAGTGGATTCTATAGGAATGCTGTAATCAAGCTTCAGTTTTGGGTCCTTGCAATGACACATTCAAATAAGACATCTTAGCATCTAAATTTTGAAGCTGAGTGGAAGTATGATACCTGTTAATTCTTTCTGAAGATAAATGTTTCTTATCCCTTGGAGGTATTTTATCAAGTCCCAGTTTCTGGAATAAAGCAATCATCTGAGAATAAGACTACATTTAGGGCACTTTTCTCCCTTTCACATCGAGAGAGCTTTTTTTTTAAAAATAAACACTCAATAAGTGAAAGATATAAAATACTGAGGGTATATAAGTAGGGCACGTTTTCTTTTACTTTGAATTTACACGCAAGTTTCCATTTCAGGTGCTGACTAATGATTTCCTCATGCTTCGAGATGGCAATGCCACATTTCTAGAGAAGCACCAGCTTGTGATCTTCCATACTGCAGGACTCTATGGATGGGCAAGTTAGGATGAATCGTCACCAGCCTTGTCACCTGGGACTTATGCCATACCTCGTAAGATGACACTGCCAGTCAGGATCCCAATTCCTTCTCTCTGGAGCAGGTTGCCCTGAGAGTGAAAGGGACAGTACCAAGAACCTGGCAAAGCCAGTGCATTCATCCAACAAGAAAAGACTGGAAGTTCCAGACTTTCACACATCTATGCCACCACTCAGATGATACTGATTCATATTCATATTTTTTAAGTAAAACACTTGCTGTGTCAACTAGCTTAATGGGAGGGGATTCTTGATGCAGCAGAATGCTGCTTTCCTGAGAGCAACAATAAAACAACACTCTGTGGCTCTGACTCCTATTGAGGAGAAAATATTGATATGAATTGTCATGGCTCATAATTTCAATCATTGTGGATCATAACTACCTCTGCTGAAAATAACTCTATTCAAATTTCAGCATTCCTGCAACTGGGTTTTCTTGCTATTTTTCCCCTAAGTGAAGGAGGACATGGAAAGAACAGGTGATTTTATCCTTCAATATGTGAATATCTAACAAGCAGTAGTTTTGCTACTGAAGTACATCTGAAATAAACAGGCAGTTTACAATTCTCTTTTTAACCTTCCTAAGACAACACATTTGCAAAGCAAATGCTAAGACATTTGTAGGACATGCATGCTTAATATGTTCAGGAAATTCACTTGTCCAAGACAGCTGGATGCACTAAGTAGATTTTGATCTTCAATTCATTTGAATGGCATTCCCCCAGTAAAACTCCTGCCAGGACAGACTCTTGAGTCAAGCAACACTAAATAGCTTTTACCTTTAATTACAACAGCACCATTGAATTTTTCAAATACTCTTCCTCCAAGAGGGATTTCAACTTAAAGTAACTTTTTAAAGAAGCATAAAGTTTACAAAAATGCCATAAAAAACAGGAGGCATGGAGCAAAGGGGAATTCTCTAGTTGTGAAATGTAGATTTCATGAAACTTTTTCCAGTGCTGCAACTCCCTGTGAGATCACACTTTGTGTGTGGAGAGCTAGTATCTATGAACTGCACTAATTTCAGACAAAAGCCCAAGATGCACCATATGTTAAGTGCACTCTTCATCTTACGGCACCCACAGATTTTAATAAAAACATCTGAACATGGGAAGTATGTCAAATGTAAGCACATGGGGAACTAGGGTTATTCAGCCTGGAGAAAAGGAGGCTGAGGGGAGACCTTATCGCTCTCTACAACTACCTGAAAGGAGGGTGTAGAGAGGTGGGGGTCGGTCTCTTCTCCCAAGTCATGGGCGACAGGACTAGAGGAAATGGCCTCAAGTTACACCAGGGGAGGTTCAGGCTGGATATCAGGAAAAATTTTTTCACTAAGGGTTATCAAGCATTGGAACAGGCTGCCCAGGGAGGTGGTTGAGGCACCATCCCTGGAAGAGTTCAAAAGACAGGTTGACATGGTGCTGGGAGACATGGTTTAGTGATGGTGTTGTGTGTTTTGTGTGGGTGGTTTTTTTGGTTTTGTTGTTTTGGTTTTTGTTGTTGTTGTTGTTGTTGTTTTTTGTTGTTGTTTTTTTGTTTTTTTGTTTTTTTTGTCAGAGTTAGGTTGATGGTTGGACAAGATGATCTTGAAGGTCCCTTCCAACCTAGAGGATTCTGTGATTCTATGAAAGGGATTGACCACACAATATCAATGCATTTCTCCTTAAATGTGTTCTTACCAGAGAAGACATCAGTCAAACAGGGTTCCTTCACAAAACTGGTCCAATTTTGCACCCATGACACCCCTGTTAAAGATGTCTGAGCCAGAAATATGGATTACACACCCACCAGTTACGCTGTACCTGTTCTTGAGATAGAGAGAAGGCTTTTGCCATAGCTTCACATGCACTTTAAACTGGCATAAAACCAGACACTGAAGAGGCTCTCCCCTAACCCAGCTGCTCCTGCCCACCCCATCCTTATATTGCTAGCATTTTTGTGGGTATGTGGTGAACCAAACAATGAATTTATCCAAGTTAAAACCTAGTCCCCCCCAAAATCCTTTTTTCTTTTTTTTTTTTTTAGTGAAAACTCCATTAACATCCAGTTTGTGTTAACCCAGATGCAGGATCACCCTTTTCATTACCAGTGCTATTGTCTGCCCACCTGAGGTGCACAGAAAACTTCAGTCTCAGACACACAACATCTCACTGAGACTTTTTGAGAACACTCGTTTGAGTCAGAAAACAAGAGCCCAGCTAAGAGAGCAAACCACATAGCAGCACTCCTGGCAAGCTGTTCATCTTCTTACAGATACCGATACTTCTCTGGGCATCAGAAGGCACTCTGTTTCACTTCCTCCCCTACCCTGCAACCGAGACGTATTGCTATCAACCACATCCTAAACTTTTCACCTCTCAGGTTAGCACCATGATCTGGTTTAGTTGCAAGTTTCGACTAGACTTTGCAGCCACCTGTTAGATCATCTGGTAAACCAAATAGCCAATACCCAATTGCACAGTGAATTCAAAACAGTAAATAAATAAAAACCAGTGTACATTAGTGGTGGACACACTAGCTTGGTAGTGGTCAGATGAAGAAATGAAGTGCTGTGGTCAAAACTGTGAAAAAAAAACACACTCATAATACAATGTATGGGGTTTTTTGGTTACAGCAGACAGCATGACAGACAGCAAAACCACATTTCCGTGTCTTTTTGTTGTGTGTTTTTTGTTTCTTGGTTTTTTTAATGGGTCTCTGGCTGTTTGCTGTGGAGTAATTCTATGGTTTACCAAAATGCAGTCTCTGGGCTTGTTAATTTCATATTTATTTTGCTTGCTCTATAATCTTGCCAGCCTGTTAATCAAAAAGGTTTCAGGCAAGCATGTATATGAAAAATACTCACTCCAATCTTAACATTTTTACCCGCAAAAATACACAGAGGTTGTATCTGGTTTGGTTTATAAGAATCTGTTTTGCACAATCTATTATAATTACTCCTTTTTGTAACAGCAGCTTCCCATGACAATTAGGGACTTAGTTGTGCTACTCTGTTTGCATTAGAAATTTGCCAGAATACAAGAAAGGAAACCTTAAAATCATTGAACTACCTACTGTCTGTCTGCAAACCTGTTTGTGTATAATCATTATCTGTTTTTCACAAAGACAACAGAAAAGGCTGGGGGGGGAGGAGGAAGGGAAATAGGTTTGATGACTAGTGGGTAGCTCAGACTGCATTCCCTTTGTACGAGCTTCAGTGAAGATAGAAGAGTAAGTTGGAAAATATTAACCTTTAATATAAAGGGAAGGCAGTTCGAATGACTGATTTCTTTATTGAAATAAGTCAGTTTTCACTACTGTAACACACCACGTTGCGTAGGTGAAAGCAAAGGAAAGAGAAGTGAGAAAGAGGTTATTTTTTAACAGTAACCAAAAAGGGATACAGTTGACTCCACCATCACAAGTATAACTTGAGCTCATGAACACTGAAGTTACCTTAAACTAGCTGCAGAACTGCCCCAGAAGATGGAGAAACACTCAGCGCAGTAAAACCTTGCTGACTCCCCGGTTAACAGCACCTGAACCTGTTTGTTCAATGGTGGTTAAAGCACACCTGTGAGTACTTCAGGCATACTCTTGAACACCAACCACATGCACCAAAAACCACTTCATCTTAACTCTCTACCTGCAAACAAAGTTTTAAAAATAGATGCCATTTTCCGCCAGTGCCGCCCAAAGCAATACAAAATTACTGTCAATATGCACCACAGAACCCATGTAGAGCTCATTTGATATGGTTGTAAACTAGGGCTTCTCCAGCTCCACTGACTAAGCTAGACTGTACACTAAGAGATGTTACAGTCTTGCTAAATTCACAGCTGTTCTGCCTCCAAAATTGGCACCCTTCTGAGGAAGGGTAACCAAGAAAGTTAGTGGCAAAGTGATGCTCAGATATAGAAAGTGACCTACTTTATCATCTAAATCCCACTGCTCTACCAAAGTGGAGAAGCACAGCAGTGTTTCAGTGGAGAGCGCCAGATATCAAACCGTTCTCCTGTATTATGCTGAAGACAGCCCTCGGACTACTATTTCTTTTCCGAAGTCCAACTTGCATTTATGCTCAAAAACTACATTTACAGCTTCCCACACATGTGGGGTATTCACATGCTGAGGAGTGAAGACTCAGCCAAAGCTGTGATCCTCAGTGTGGACTACTAAGCTGGTTTGCCTAATCTTTTGACAACTCACACTGTCATTACCTTCCTTCAACCTCTGCAACAAATAAATGAAGAAAGAGCCTTGCATAGCTTCATTGCCCAATGGGCAGGTAGAAATTCATCTGAGGTTAAAAAGAGGCTGGGAAACTAGCTACTTTAGATCTATACCAAGAGCCTACCTCAGACTAATTCTGCATAAAGCCAGGAGGCACAGAAAGGTTTAACAAACCCTGTATTTTCCCTAGCTTTACAATATGATTGCTTGTACCAGAGAATCAAGATCCCCCTGTGTGGCAACCACTGCACATACCGCAACAAGCCCCACCTCTGGCATTTGCCAAGGTTTGGGCATGCAGGAAGAAGGTAGGGACACGCTACCACAAGGTAAGAAAGTTTGATTTGGTTTTCCTCAAAAAATCCCACACAAGTAAAACAGTGGTATTATCTTGTTCTCCAGATGGAAAACAAAGGAAGAAAATAGATTACCAAGCGCAAACTTCGTTTATGCAAATCAAAATGTTGACTGCATTACTGCTGAAAGCTACATCACTAGAGCACACGAATTCCAGCTGGGATGGAAAAGACAGCAGAATTCACATGGGAGGCAAAAAAAGGACAAAACTGTCTTGGGAAAGAACACCCTGTCCCAAGCATCTTACAATCCAGAGAGATAAACACATCCATTTCTAAGTGACTCCCATGTAATAAATATCCCACCTCCCATTTCTTAACATATCACTCTCCAAAAGCTCCTCTTCGTAAAGGTTATGCTTCAGAATGTAGTATTACTTCCACTTCCCAGACAGAGAACTGAAGCAGTGAAAGCCAGAGGTGAAGTCTCCAGCAAATATGTCATGCAATTTTAAAAAATGCCTAAGCAGACTAGACGTGTAATTCAGGCAGAAAGTCAGCAACGGACAGATGCTCAAGAACATTTTCAAGAATTCCTAAGCACAGGGAGACACCTACCCATACCTGTAAATACATAAATGTACCTTTGCATCTTAAAAAAAAAAAGGTGTATCAAATATAAAGACTGGAGCACCACATGAAATTAGTCACTGAAATCCCAAACTACAATCTTCCCCCCCCTCCCCCCCCACTCAGGAATGAGGTAGTGCTGAACTCAGCAGAGGTGCACAGGAGTTTCCATCTCTAGTACTGAAGCTCCCCATTAACCCTTCTGAGTCCCCTTTCTAGACATGTTCCTAGGAGTCTTTGGCTCAACAAGACCAAGCTCTTCAGCATCCAGTTTACAACTAAGCCCTGTAAACACCCTCCCCCTGCAACCCTCCCAACTCAATGCTTCTCCACCCATGTCCCCAGGGAGCTGAGAACCACTGCCAGAATTATTCCCACATAAAATA
>VXAK01025609.1:187476-202516 GCA_013399435.1 Arenaria interpres | reverse complement strand
GTCTTATGAGGAGAGGCTGAGGGAGCTGGGGTTGTTCAGTCTGGAGAAGAGGAGGCTGAGGGGAGACCTTATCGCGCTCTATAACTACCTGAAGGGGAGGGTATAGAGAAGCCGGGGTCGGTCTAGTTTCCCAAGTCACAGGAGATAGGACAAGGGGAAATGGCCTCAAGTTGCACCAGGGGAGGTTTAGACCGGATATTAGGAAAAATTTCTTCACGGAAAGGGTTATCCAGCATTGGAATAGGCTGCCCAGGGAAGTGGTTGAGGCAACATCCCTGGAGGTGTTCAAAAGATGAGTTGACATGGTCCTCAGGAATATGGTTTAGTAATTATTTATTGCTTATTTCTTATTTATTTTTTTGTCAGAGTTAGGTTGATGGTTGGACTAGATGATCTTTAAGGTCCCTTCCAACCTAGACGATTCTATGATTCTATGAATTTCCTCCAGTGAAAAATCTTCTGGATTACAACTGCTTTTGAAGAGCGGACTTGTTTTTCCCCTCTCTTCGAGGTCTTTGAGGCTGTATCAGTTCCCATTAAGGAAAAACAACTATATGCTGCCATATAATCAGCTGATGGGTACAGGCCATTACCCTACCAGTGACACCGCAGCTCCTCTCCACTTCTCTGCTTTGCAAACACACAGCTGGAAAATGAGACAAAGTTTTTTGGTCTTAGCAAACTTCTGATTAGAACAGTCGTTGGCAGCAGGTACTTTCTTACAATCTTTTTTCAACAAAATCAAGACTATTTCACTATGTAGCAGCTGATATAAACTGCAAACAGACATCCTACTTTTATTGTAACTATATTCCCACAAGAATGTATTTTTTGAAAAATATACCAATCTTTAATTTCTTTTCTCTGTGGTCTGTGAAGCCTGTTTCCTTACTATTCCTATTGCCTAACACACTACTTCAATATCTGATCCAAATCTGTGTGCACCTTCAAAGGAGAATTTGATCTTGCTGCAATTTGAATGTGATAAATAGACAATATAAATGTTTTTTTAGTAACTCAAGTTACTCAATACAACTTCAGAAGTTCGGTTGAACTAAGAGTCTTATTTTACCATTATATATTAAATATTTTTCAAGTCTTCCACGATTTTATTTATTACCGAGTGGGACTGGGAAATGAGGCTGGTTAAACAAGACTATAAAATTATAATTTATTAAACAAGACTTAACAAGTTTAGATACTATACAAGATAATTATAGTTAAATAGGAAATTTTAATGTGAAAGTGTATTCTTTAAACAGTTAGATAGCTAAGACCAAGCTTACTCAGACAAGGCAGGTTCAGGTTGTGGTTGATAAGTTTCCTGCAGCACAGATTTCACCTTCCACTATGGGACTGACTTTTTCCCCATATTTCCATTCATCTGTCCTTGGAATATCATTTCACCAATCAGTTCCTCATATTACAGGGTTACTCGGTACATACAGGGTATAGTTGCAGTCTTTAGTTACCTATGGGAGAGCCCAGAGAAGACAGAACCAGACTTTTCTAGAGGTGCACAGTGACAGGAAAAGAGGTAACAGATGAAAGTTGCAACAAGGACGATTACAGTTAAGTATAAGGACAAATTTTTAATGATAAAGGTTGTTAAATATTGGAACAGGTGCCCAGATGTGGTGAGTCTCCATCGTTCGAAGTCCTTGGACCTGGTTTGAGTGGAGGAGTTGGACTGGATGACCTCCAGGGTGTCCTTCCAACATATGTGATTCTCTGATTCTACTCAACAAAGAAAATATCTTCCAATCACTAATTTCAGCATTTGTATGAATGAATACTACTTTTTAATTGGAAATTTTAATTTTCTTTGGAAATTCATTCCGTGATTTCCCCAAAAGACACCATAGTTTTGTTGTTGTTTTTTTTTTTTTTTTAAACTTTGATTCTTTCCATTTCTTTATGCTCTGGAAATATAATATATCACATAAAAATCTGTACAATTACATTTGATCACAGGACCAATATTGTCCCTTGAAATCTCAAAGTAAGGTATGGATATGGATAAGATTTTTAAGTATCTGACTATATATGTATCAGCCCATAACTCTTATATATTCATGTTACAAAGCTTCCTGATACATGTACATGTGAGGGTCAAATTTGTAAAGTCACATGAACCTTTTTTTTTTAACCCTAATGTTTATTGCAATTACAAATTACGATAACCATAATGTTTATTGTAATTACAAATTTCTGACCACAGAAAGGAAGCCTTGCCCCATGGCTGAAGTTCACGTGAGATCAGCCTTCCCCAAATCTACAAATGCTCAAGGACTAGCCACCAATGTGGAGTTGGTGGGCGTCAGAGTAAAATCCTTGTTAATCCAGAACTGTCCTTGGAAAGGCTTCTTGCGTCTTCGTTTGCAGGAGATGTGATTGGTGATCACCAAAATTTGGTTGCTGGCAGAGATGAGTCATGAGGTTGATAGCTCGTCAAATGTAGATAGCTATTTGTTCTTTGGGTCTGAAAGCTAGTGCAGATGTAAAATAAAAGACAAAAAAAAATGGAGCAGTATCAATCAGATTTTACATTCTTCCACTAAGGACTGTGCTATGTAGGAGCTGAAAATTCTGATTTTCCTATAGTGATTCATTTTTTAAAGTACTATTGGATTTTACCCTGTTCCCTCTCCATGCACATGAACCAGTACATATTGAAATAATTAACACAACCTGACCTGTGTATCGTTTTGCCATCTCCGCGTAGAGGGATGGGAAAGACTGAGTCCTTGCTCAGATCATTTAATAAAAGATAATAAGCGTATATTCAGTGTTATTGGACAAAAGGTCTGTGTCCTAAGGTTCACTGTAATGAAAGGTCTATCAACAAAGGGAAGAAAAAAAAAGGTTCAGCTCCTGAAGATGAAAAAATGGAAAGAAACAATCCAACTAAGCAAAGAACAAGTGTGAAAGGTATTAAATTATGTAAAGTAGCTGATTGATCCTGACTTTTGATTCTCCCCCCAAAAAAGAAGACTACAATAAAGCATGAGTATCATACGTGAATTTAGACTGCTAAAAGCACAAAGTCATTGATCTTTAAAAAGCACTGCAATTATTCGACCTTCTAAAGAAGCCAAGACGTTTTCCTTTCCAGAGAGATTATTGGCACAAATAGCACAAAAGAAAAAAGGAGACTTGAGGGGAGAAGAAGCAAAGGAAAGAATAGGGAAAACATTTGTGGGAAAAAGCATCCATGGAAAAACATTTTACTTCTATTAGGATGTTTGAAGTGGAATTCAAGGGACTATATGCAGGTAAGAAGGCGTAGATGACAGCAAGGCAGAGATTTATACATAAACACCTGTGATAGATATTACAGTGGCAAAATCAAATACTTACAAGTACAAAATGAGAGAACTCAACAGTCTTTGCAGCCCTAGTTCTTCTCCCTTGAGGATACCCATTATGACACAGGCTTTTAATACATAATCGCAGACTGTATTTTTTCTGCACGGGACCCCTACCCCATTGAGTGAACAGAATGGATGGTGATCAATTAAAAAAGAACAGCTATTCAGTGTTTTGTTTTACCCTCATTGTTCATTTTGTGGACTTAAGCCTTATCTGCAGCACACTATTCAGAGGCTGCAATGAAGACAGAATTATTAATTTCCTCATGGGCCTTTCTCTGGCACTCAGTGCTGTGATGCTCCACAAGCATTAATTTATCTTCACAAAGTGCAACGTGATGTGAGGGGTTACTGTTATCCCCACATTACAGATAATAAGCTGAACCAGCGAGACAGTGAAAATAAAAGTACCTGCTTGCTTACAGTACACAATTTAGGACTTAACAACTGATTTCTCAAATTACATAAATTAGCACTTACCATGTTCAAGACAATATTCCCATGGACTTCAGCTGTATCTGAGAACAGCCAGAACAATTCAGACCAACAGGAATCATAAAAGGGAGAGCAGTGATTAGGTGCTTCTACTATAACACCAAACTAGACCTCTGTAGCAGAAACAAAATTCCAAATTTCTGTTTCATTCACATCCCACCAGTGGCAGCAAAAAGACAGGTCATATGAAAAGCACCCCAGATGCACAGCTCCAGAAGGTCCAGACAATGCTCTGCATAAAGCACGAGCTCCCATGGAAGATGCACCAAGTGGCCATTGAAGCAAAGTGACTATGGATGTGTGAGACAATTTGGATTGGTAATAAATTAAATTAATTTTTCCCAAGTTGAGCCTGCAACAGTAATTGCTGAGTGATCTCCCTGTCCTTATCTTGACCCAGGAGCCTTTCATTACATCTTCTCTCCCCTGACCATTTGATGAGGGGAGTGATAGAGTGTCTTTGTGGGCACCTGGTGTCCGGCCGGGGTTAACCCACCACACATTATTGAATCAATGACTTTTTTCTTTGGGTTAGGCCTAACAAGAGAGTCCTGAAGATCATACAAGAGGCAGACTTCAGCTCTGTGGTCAGCTCAGGCTTTCTTAGAGGAGCTGTCAGCCTTCACGATAAAGTCCGGCTTCATCCCTTCAGCCTTGGACTGGAAAATGATAATTTTTGCTGTGATTATGAGATGCTCTGAGAGGCTGGAATAAACTCATTAAGAACAGAATATTCTTAGACTTTGCAGCTTAAATTTTCAGATTTATTTGTGGCCTGATCATTAGTTTGTAAACCAGAGTCCTGGATTAAAAAAATTAATGGTCTTAAAAATTTCATGTAAATTGGGAACAATCAAGAGGGAAAATTTAATTTACATTATTAAAGTCTGAAAAACTGCAGCTGAAAAGATCCTATTATGAGAAAATTGCACAGCTCTAACATTAGATAGTGCTCCCCATTCTTGTTTCAATACACTTTCAAGAGTAAAAAGAGCAGAGAGAGCAACAGCACAGGCATAAATTAAATTCAAGATACATAAGCAGAAGAGAGGTGATAGTTCTGGACAATTTTCTGAAGACATTGTTCAATTGCTGTCTGTGCCACAAACACACCTTATTCTAAATCAAGAACGTATTTTAGTATAACCTGGATGCTAATGTATTTTCTCTAATCAAATAGAAAAAGATCAGTAATGCAGTGGTGAATTTTTGCCCTCTCTGTTCTAATCCTGTGTTTAAAGGGATGGTTCCTCCACTCTCCCTGTGAACTAAGCAGTATCAGCCAGATCTGCACAAACACCATTTTAGAAGGGGGCCCTAACGACCAGGGTAGATGAGTATGACATTGCTTCATCTTCCGCTCTCCCCTCCACCTCTCCAGGACTCAAAGGAAAAAAAAGAGAGCAGCAAAACATATATTCAGAAGTGGAGTTCTATAATCAAGATCACAGAAAATGCAGTGAAAACCACAGATAGGAGTTGGGAAACTGAACTAACTACAGAACTGCTATTAATAACTACAGAACATAGTTAGTTTTAGACATGTAGAATAATTACATATATACAATACTGTTATGTAGTCCCCTTTCCCTTCTTATCTAAGGATGCGGATTATCCAAACGCTAAATTTTTAAGGAGCAGTACTTTTAAGAGTATGTTAGTGAGGCTTACCCTATGAAGACAGGGTAAGAAAAAATCTTGCATTTCCTGCACTTGTGACACATACTCATCTAACCACTCATTGAGCCACTTCTAACTTTAACTTGTGTGCAGAAGGGTAATGCAAACATAAGATTATTTTTTTTTGCTCTGTCTTCTTCTCTGCATAATTGTTTTGAGTGTGAATATACCAGAACTGCAAGTATGCACAGGAGAAAAATATGGTATTAAGGAAAACCTTTTAAAAAACGAGTATGACACTACATATTGTCCAGCTGCAAAAGAAAAATAAGAAAAACCAACAGCCTAGTGATATCTTTGCAATTATTTAAAGACAGTGGAGGATTAGAGTACATTCACTGGGTGTTTTCAAAGTCAGTCAGTAATAAGTCAGACTAATAATTTCATACTGTGTTTGTCCAATAATCATTAGTACTTGTCTCCCACTGTAAAAGATCATGCATCCATCTGCCTCTCATACTGCCCACCCTCTACTCCAAATAGCAACAAAGCTGAGTATCAGTATATTTCTAATCACATCACAAACCTCTGTAACAGAGGAATGGCAAAAGTGTATCCCATTTTGAAAACGTATGGGTGCAATTTAGTATAACAGGCAGAATATGACAGCCAGGTATATTTATAGCAGCTTTTCTCTGGACGAGGTGCTTTCAGGTGAATGCATCCAGTACTTGTGGCTTTCACTGACTTCCTTGTATAGAGAAGTGAGATAAGAAGGGTTTAAAAAACTTTTTTTTTTAATCTCACAAGTGCATTGCGAGGATGAGAAAGCAATGCCATAGTCAGCTCAGATGTAATCAGAAGAGATTTTTGAAGGTGAAGCTGGCAGTGAGGAAGTAGAGGTTAAGTGCAGGACTCAGCTCTGTTGGCACTTGGTGAACACCCAAGAACAGGAGACTCATTTTTATCAACAAACTTCAGCGTGGGGTCGAAAGCAAGAAAGCAACTCATTCACTTAAAACTCTCCTCATTCTAAATGTAGAGACCATTGATCTTCAAACCTTTCAGGGACAATT
Source organism: Arenaria interpres (assembly GCA_013399435.1). NCBI lineage: Eukaryota > Metazoa > Chordata > Aves > Charadriiformes > Scolopacidae > Arenaria > Arenaria interpres. The sequence goes on along the minus strand of VXAK01025609.1, from coordinate 195,954 downwards.
TCTCACTCAAAATCCAGTCTCTAAAATAACTGCTTCCCACAGGAAGAAGATGAGCACCTAGAAACACCGTGTGAGTAATTTGTTTCATTAGAAACAATACCTAACAGAACCCTCAGGCCGTCTGTCCCCTGGCACAGCAGTCGAAGATTGAGGGCCGTATTTTCAGCAGTTGCTCCAGGAGTGCCCTGATAACTACTTAACCTCTGCTGGTGAAATCCTGAGACATCCTCACGGCTCTCCTGTTTTTCCAGCTCTCTGATTATCTCTCCACATTCCACGGTACTTGAAGAGACAGAGGGTAACTTAGATTAACTGAGAAGATGAATGAATACACGCTCCTTCTTTGAGTTCAGACTCCACTTTGTGCACAGGAGACCATTTCAAATACACTGCACCATTTTTCCAGTTTTATTGAGATAATCTTCTGTTGAAATCAAAAGTTCAGTTTTGCTTTAAATGGAGAGGATCAATGGAAAATACCTCGGCTTCTTTCTAAAGCAATGGGTGAAGTACACAAATTTTCCTTGTTGATGAAATAGCCTCCAGCTGAGGACAGGAGCATGTGAAGTCTTGGTATGTCTTCTGGTTGTCAATGATTACACAAGACTGGTGGTATGATTAATTAAATTTGTTTGGCTCATCCTTTGGTGAAGAAATCCTCATGTACAGGTTGGCCTGTGTCCTGGCCATGCTTTTCAAATAAAGTAGAGTTTGTCCACCTTATTTTTCTCAAAATATGGAAGGTTCATGAATTACATGCTGGAGAAAAATCCATAAAGACTAATGGTGGAAGGTCTTCCCTGTATTTCTGTGATTTGAAGGACAACCAGTTCTGCAATTTTCGTCATTGATACTCCCTTGATGCACTAACTTAATGCAAGTATTTTCCTCTCAGCTCTAGCTTGCTAAGTTAAATAAGCTGATCTTGCCTCCGTGTTTTTTGGATAAACGTGCCTTTCCCTCTGACATCTCAGTCATTCTGTAAACCTGCTCCAGTTGGAATTCATCTTGCCTGGCATGAACAGTTAGAATTTTAAATGCTATTCCAGGAGTGTTTCACCACATCAGAAATAATGCTTCTCCTCTCTAGTATGAGCACTGTCCCTGATAATTTTGCAGGACTTGCCTTTTTCACAGCATTCTCGCAGTGGTGACTCTGTTACCCTTTGCTTAACTAACACTCGACATTTGCTACCTTTTTTTTTTTCTACTAATTTCCAGCTTGTTTCAATCCTTCTTTTAAAATTAAATAGAGAACTCACTCTTTCCCATTCACATAGCAACTTCACTTTTGAATATTACCTTCCTAATAGACACATAATCTGCTGATTGTTTCAGAAATGTAGGTAGATTTGTTTTATTTATCTGAACTAGAGCGAGCTAAAGAGTCTGAATTTTGTTTTGATATTGAAAGGAATAATTTCCATGCAGTCATTCTCCTTTGCTATTAAAAATAAGATATTGTTTTGATCAGCATCACCTTTTTAATAATATTGAGACAAATATTTACCTAGTTGAGAATCACACTTAGACTCCTTTTTATCTCAATAACATCATTATTATGACATTTATACCTTTTGTTCGACCGATTTTATTTATTTGATTGCAGCATCTTTTAATATTGCTTTGCTTTCTCTTACAATGCTTACCTCTCTTTCACTTTTGGCAATGCTGCAAGTTTTGACCATCAAGATCTAATTTTCTTGTGGATTATTACTGGTTTTTTCCATTTTTTAGAATCTTGACTCACTACTAATAGTCTCTTTAAGAAGTTTATTATACTGAAAGTCTTCCACAAAAGTCTATTTTTTCCTCTTTTATTAAGATGCAGTTCTAGACAGTATTTTATACTGTTGACCTGAGGAAGCTTCAGCATTCTTCTACATTCAATCATTCTCATTTGTATTGGCTTAATAAAAGAAAAAGCAGACTAAGTTTTTTTGTCAAAACGTGCCTTGCTGAGTGAAAACCAAATCAACTACTTGTCATTTTCTGTTTATCCTTCAATTTACTTTAATTTATCTTTGCTCAATGGTTTCATGCTAATTGCCAGATCTGGAGATCTGGAGTTGCTGCATCTTCTTGGTTTAGCAATTATTTGGTGGTGGATTTGTTTGTGTTACAGAGGTGTCTTCAGAATTTCCTCTTGGAAAGTGTAGGTAGCTGCTATTCAGTATGTTAGGGCTTTTATGTTTCTCTTGTATATTGAATTGCTACTCCAGGCACTGCTGGCCAAGATGAGCAGGACTAAGGATATGGTTTTCCAGTTGTTCATTTAACCATGTTCACATCCTAGAGGAATACAATTGTATTGTTACAAGTAACTCTGAATCCTCATGGCCCAAAAAATTTTGCATTCTCTTTCCCTCTCCAACTTTCTTGTGCATCTGTTTGTGTTCATACACAGTGTGGGCAAGTTATGATTTATACTTTTAAGTGCCCTGTAATGTTTTACAAAACTTTATGAGTTTTGAACAGAAAAGTGTGTATCTTTTCCTATTTTTAAGATAAAACTCATCATATTTTTTTAAAACATCTCCTCCTCCTTACTAATATTTGCATACCAAGTTGTTTATTTTTTACAGGACTTCAAGTTGCAAGCGTCTTGCTACACCTGACAAGATGCATCCCAAAGTCCTCAGGGAATTGGCTGATGTAGCTGCCAAGCCACTCTTCATGATATTTGAAAAGTCACAAGAGTCAGGTGAAGTCCCTGCTGACTGGAAAAAGGGAGACATTGCACCCGCTTTTAAAAAGAGGACAAAGGAGGACCCTGGGAACTACCAGCCTGTCAGCCAAACCTCAGTGCCTGGGAAGATCATGGAACAAATCCCCCTAGAAAATATGCTAAAGCACGTGGAATACAGGGAGGTGATTTGAGACACCCAGCATGGCTTCACTAAGGGCACATCCTGCCTGACCAAACTTGTGGCCTTCTATGATGGAGTGACTACATCAGGAGTCAAAGAAAGAGCTATGGATGTCATCCACCTGGACTTCTGTAGGGCCTTTGCCATGGGGCCCCTCAACATTCTTCTCTCTAAATTGGTGAGATGTGGATTTGATGGGTGGGCTGTTTGGTGGATGAGGAATGGGTTGGATGTTGGAAAACATTTAAGGTTAGTTTGAACAGGGCTCTGAACAACCTGATGTAGTTGAAAGTGTCCCTGCTCATTGAAGACGGGTTGGACTAGATGACCTTTGAAGGTCCCTTTCAACCCAAACTATTGTATCTCTCTATGATTCTAATTTTCAAACTAAAGTAGAAAGAGCAGGGATTTAGCTTATAAACCTTCCCACTACTTAGTGACTAACATTAATGTCAGCAGAAGCCCATATTTATATCTTACACATACATCATCTTACTGGCTGCTTTCACCAAGATCGACATGGGTTTGGATTTTGGCCAGAAATTTGATCCTGAAATCTTTTTGCAGTTGATATTTATTAAAACTGATTAATCAAATTAAATACTCAAGCAAAACTTTAATATCAATAAAGTAAATGTCAGAATAAAACATGTCATCATAGATTTCTAAACCAGATGTTCTTTGTGAACACCTTTAAAGCCCAGGAATATCACATCAACTCATTCAATCATCCATGCCACAGCATAGCTCTATATTTCCTTCCCAAAGGGTAGTTTATTGTTTGAGAAACCATTTCCTTCACAGAATGCAGAAGGACACAAAAAGTCTAATACATCCCTCATTGAGAAACAGCATTTCTCCTAATGAGATAAGTGATGTTGTCTTTGAAAACTGATCCATATTTCTGTAGTGGAAAAATATTTAGTCCTTCAAAAAGGAAAGAAGGGGCAAATTTGCCGACAGACATTGTCTTTCCTGTTATTTGTTTTTCCTACCCTTTTCTCTGCTGAGTTCCCAGCTGTTGTGAATGTCTGTAGCCGATGCCGAGAGAGTAAGGCATGAGCTGTTCCAAAGTCAACAGGATATCTGAAAGCACCAGAAAAAGGGGAAAAGTGCATGTAACCAGCATGTTGTTCTGTACTTCCCGTGACAACCATGTGTTGCTGCACAGATAAACCAAAAAAATTGGCAGGGCTTCTAAAGGTTGGTTGTATTAGAGGAGCTTTCCAAAGTCAGCTTGGAAAGATTACAAGTCAAAGTTAATTCATGCATAACAAAACCACTGCCAGAGAGACGGATCTTTAAAAGAAAAGTAACTTCCCAAAATCTTTACTCAATTCTGGTATTATTTATTTTTCTATGAAATTCTCGTTTTAATATTTATTGTCATGATTCTTTTTTGTAAATCCTTTAATAGAGATATTTTAGGAATAACTGTGTCCAGATAAAAAGGGCACATGCATAATGAGCACAAAAAGAATTAATGAAAAAAAAACCAAAAACCAAAATGTAATTCATCTATTACGCATTAGTGTTATGAAAGTGTTATAACTGTGGCTTTGTTGCAAAATAAACCATGATACAAAATACTAATGAGTGTGACTGGCAAAAGGCAAGGTCGTGATCCAAGGATTTCTGACAAGTTTCTAAAATTATGCATTTTTCTTGAGGTACTCCTTTTTAGCATTTTGGTATTCCAGCTGTCCTGGTGAATGATCTTATCTTGTTTACATGTATTTCTTTTCTTTGTTGCAGATCAAACTGATTGTGTTGAATCAAATAAAAACCATCCTCCTGAAAACACACCTGCTGTTCGTTGGGTGATATCTTGATAAGAATCCAAGATTATTTCTATGTTTCCATAAGGAACTTCCCTTGATTTCTTTAATGTGTATTAGAGCTGCAGAGTATGTTCATGTCTGCTTTGGGCCTACCAACAAAGAGAAAGTCCTAATATGTGCTCCCAAATGTAAAGGGAGACATCATAAGTTATATATATATATAGTTTTGAGATCTAAAGTACAGGCAACTTCCATGTCTCTATAGCAATAGTTTCCTGCTATCCTTTTGAAGCATTTCTGGACAGCTTGATCTCATTCAATTTGTGATGAATTGTTGGTGTTATCAGTAAATACTTCAAATACTGTAATCCCATTTTCTTCTTTTGCCGTACTTACTGCTTTCTTTAGGAAGATGCTTCTTAGATTAAATGTCTGAGCTACATGGCACAAACAGAGATGTAAAGAGGGAAAACTGGGGATATGTGTGTCTTGGGACATGCAAGGAGCAGTGTGTTCACACATTTTTGTGTGTTCATTATTGAGGATGGAGATAGACAAGTTCTCCCCAGTGTTTGAACACTCTCACTGTGACTTTTTTTGCCTTATATACAGATGGAATTTTTCTTGTTGCAACATGTAACCATAGCCTCTTCCCTTTCACAGTGTATGCTGGAATTTAATCTTCTCTATGAACCACCCTTAGATACTGAAAGACAACAATTGGACCCTCCCTTGGCCTTCACTTCTCCATCCAGTTTACTCAGCCTGTCCTCAGGTGTCCTAGCTGTCTTAGGGGATCTCTACTGGACTCATTCCAGCTTGCATATTTTACTTTTGCACTAGAGGCTCCAAACTGGACACAACATTCCAGATGAAGCCTTTTAAGTGCCAAGTAGAAGGAAAGAATTGTTTTACTTTATTTGATTCTATTTTCTTGTTAATGCAGCCCAATATGTGATTAGCCTTCTTCAGCATAATCTCAAACTAGTGACTCATTTTCAATTTATTGTCCACCATGACCCTCCAGACTCTTTCTACAGAGATACATTCTACCAAGTCATTTGCACTCCTGTATTACTATAAGGGGTTTATTTTATCCCAGGGAACTGGACTCTTTCGCATTTGCCCTTGTTGAACCTTGTAAGGTTCCTGCCATCCCATTCCTTCAGGTTGTCAAGGGCCCTATGGATAGCACCCTTCCCTCCAGAGAACCAATGACTACTCCCAAAGTGAGAGACTGTGTAAAAATTATTATGACATGTCTTAAGGAGACTGTGGAGATGTGTAAGACTCATGATGTGAAGTTTCCCAAAGGCAGGGAAAGAGAAGAATCTAGTAGATTGAGGAGGAACAAGCAAGGGAAAAGGGGATAAAGGGACCACTCAGGTATGAAGAGGCTGTTGGTCAGTAGACTTTTCTGTCTAAAACCAGCACTTCATCACTATGTTCTCATTAAATGTCCTGTTCTCGTTTAATCCTGTTTCTAACTCGACTTTGCCTGGTTTCACTCCCTATTCTGAGTGAGTACCATTGAATGCTAGCAAATTTCTAGCTGGGTGGGCAGGAAAATAATAAAAACAGCCTGACTATGAGCAACTGAAGTTAGAGTGTGGACCTCAGTGACTGGCAGATCCAGCAGCTAGGGCAGACCAGGGATCTAGGAGCCACCCACTGGATAAACTGGATATCTCAGATCTGCTGCTGGAGAGATCCAAATCGTGTAAATTTGCATGAAATTGTCTGATGCCCGAGTCTCAGCACTCAGAATGAGACCACAAACTTCAGGGGCCCGTGAAACCCAAAGCCAGCAGCCAGAGGAGACCAAGGGACATGGGGGTCACCACACCTTCATTTGCTGAAGTAATACATAGTATATGAATGAAGAAAAAAGTATGCAATCTGATTCTGAATATGTAAAAATGTGATGTTTCGAGTAAAAACATGCAGATTTTGAATAATGTTTTCAGATTTTCAGATTCAGAAAATCACATAAATCACATTTCTGAGAACAAAGATGTATCAAAAGGATACTAAACCTATAATAAGTGTTTATAGAAGAATCTGGTTATTCACCAAATGCTTTTAAAAAAGGCTATCCCTCTATTTATGTCTATGCTTTGTTTGGTATTCTCGTCTATTTAACTTCATGAAATATTTGTTAAATAGTTGGTTAATAAAGATGATCTGATAAAATAAAGCAAATGTTAACATTCTTTTTGTTTCTTTACAAAGTGGAAGCTTTTCAATGTTCAGCAGTTTCTGAATAAAAATGCTAAATAATTCAATATGCTAAATAATGAAATATTCAAATTAATATTTGCAAATATATTAGTAATAAGCTCTGACGTGCTGCACTCTCAGACACCCGATTAAGCCAATCTAGAATTCTTTGCAGTGATCTCAGTTTACCATTGGATTACAAGAGCTTTTGGACAGTGACTCCTTGAATCTGTTCCTTACTAATACTAATTTATCTTTGACTATTAAAATAGGAGAACTGAAGTACAAGGAGAATGTGTGTCTTATCAGTTTTGAATGACATAAGCACCTCTCCTTACATATGAGGTTAAGCTGTTGAATTCTAAAGGATTTGGAGGTGAACTTTCTTTAAGCAGTAGATAAAGAAAATTAAAGTAATCTATGTGTAAACGAGAAAAATATTCTGAGAACATATGGAGATAAAATTGATCCAATATACAGCCTGTACTGAAATGAGATCATGGGAAGTACTTATGTTTTACATTTTTTTTTCCCTATAGCTGTCCTCAGTTTGGGAAACAATCCTTTGTTTCTTGTAGTTTCTTTCTCTTATAATGAACAGCCACATCTCCCATTTTTTCAGAAAACTGTATCTACACTTCTAAGGCTTCTACATGAGCAAGAAATCAAAGACATTAAAATTTTTCATTTGTCTAGGAATTGAAAAGACATCTTGGGAAATACAATTGAAAACACCATTTCACAATTTTGATGTGAATTTGTGTGCCTCATTGCATGAATTCTCACATGGCTTTGGGATTCACAGACTGGGCTGAGCTTATTTGCAAGCAGACTATTCGAAATAGATTGAGGGACATGCATTTGGAGGTAAGAATGTAAATATTTGTAATAGCAAGAGCCTAAGCACATACTTATACTTGATGTCACACCAGCAAAGACCAGGGCAGGCTGATGTAGGCATTTGAAATGCTCTTTTGTTGTGCCAGTTGCAGGGGAAAGAGAAAAAAAAAAAAAAAGAGAAAAAGAGGAAAAAAAAAATTAAATAGCACAATACCCCAAATTCACAGACCTTGGATATATCATGTCTCAGCAGTCATAGTAATAAATTTGTAGAAAATGGCACAAATGCTGTCTTACAAGCAATCTATGGGCATTTATTATGCCTTGAATGCGAATTAAATGTCACTTGCTGTAATCTAATATACCTCAGAAAAAACCAGCTCTTAGGAAGCATCTCCATGAGCCAGAGATATAAGTTATCATTAGATGCACACTGTATCAACCTTCGGCTAAAAGAATGGGCTTTCCCAGAAGCAGAGATTACTTTCCCTTCAACCCTTTCAAAAATCCTTATCATGGTTCAGCATATATCAAAATAACCAGGGAATCTCTTCCACGGGGTGGAGAATGTATTAAAGAAATAGCAGGCTGCAAAATTTCACAGATTTCAGTCTATTTAAAGTCTGTGTTCATCTAGTTTTCAAAGAACAAGAGCAGCAAAACATTTCTACCTTAATAAAAGCTTCCAAGTGATCAAGACCTGTATCTTTATGTTCATACAATTTTGAAAGAGAAGGTGCAGAGAGTGAGCTCATTATTCAGTAACA